>JAULCC010425188.1:0-11226 GCA_032358795.1 Nuttallia obscurata | reverse complement strand
TCGCTAGCAAAACAGTGTGGGAACAACACTGTCAAAATCAAGGTATTACCTAGTGTAACAGAAGTCAAATCCATAATCAAACAAAGTGTCAAAGAAACATATCACCACGTCATGAGGTTAAACCCGACGAAAACCAACAATTTACATCATAATATCCCAAACAGGATCAAAATATATAGCAAAAGAAGGGAAAATGACCGAGCATTTACTCGCTTAAGATTAGGAGCAACTATGATAGACTTCAAAAAGAAGAAACTCAAGTCACCAATTGTATGTCCATCATGTGGGATAGAATGTACACTTGACCACATATTCTTTGACACTAATGAACAATGTCCGCAATTCACAGATCTAAGAAACGATCTACAATCGGACATCTTATCGCTAACGGAAGGTAATATAACCATAGATAATCTCATTTATCCACCGAAGGACAATGAGGACAAAATTATCTCAGCAGTTCTCAAATTTCTTCACCTTACAAAATTTATAAATCTCCTTTAGGCCCTGCAAATTTAACCGCATTTAAAATGAGAAGTAATAGGCAATGCGCGCACCTGGTGTCAATCGCGAGCCGAAACCATGATAAAATAATAAACCACCCCAACACACACCCAACATCATGCAGACAATGCTAGGAAGCAGAAGCTGTATTGACTCGGGTGTTACTTCTTAACACAGCCCGGCTCGTGGGTGATCGTACAGCGGAAGCTAAATACATTTTCACAAACACATACCACACACCCTACATTTCATACGAAATGCTGGGAGGCAGAGCTGTCAAGACCCGGATGTTACTTCTTAACACAGCCCGGCTCGTGGGTGATCATACAACAGAAGCTAACAACATTCTCAAAATCATCCCCAAACACATACCCAACATTGCATAGGAATGCTAGAAAACGGAAGCTGTATCGACACTGATGTTTTTGCTTGACACAACCCGGCTCGTGGGTGATCATACAGCCGAAGTTATCTACTTCCGGATAAACCAAATACCCACACCCATACCTACATACCTACAGTTACCCCCATGTATATATAATACTCATAGTCTTCTCTGAACTGCTATATTAAGTGAAACAAAATCTATCCCTCTAGCACTAAACACAAATCTAGCAAGAAGCAACAATACGAGTCGTGGGCGCGAAACCACAAATGGCATTGTTGTAGTAATATAGCAGTCATCTACTAGTAGTAATTGTATAATATATATTATCTTAGACGAAGAATAAATTGTTATAAAAATATAGTAAGCGGTGGTTGATTCAACAAGCGGTGTTTTGTCTTTTGCCGTAACGGTCCAAGCAAACCCTACGCAAATTTAACAAAGCGCGTTATAGTTCAGTTCACTTTTATTGGCAAATCGGCAAATTATGCTTTTATAAAATACCCCGTTAAAATCTCTATACATATTAGTTAAACTATGATCTTTATGAATGAATGAAAGCAGATACATTTTAGGGAGAAACCAGTTACACCGGGAGCGATGGGAGCACAAACAAAGGGTGTTTTAATAAAGTGCGGCATACAATCATGGGTAAACCATCTTTATTTCGTTTCGGTAGAAGGTAAAAACCACCAAACAACAAAAACTTCCTAATTTAATATAAGGCAGTATACAAGCCCCATCCCAAAAAGCAAACCAGCTCCCTAAAAAAACTGATTTCACCAAATCCTTAAATAATAAATGCGTATGGATCCGAGCTTAGACCCTAAAATCGGATTGAAATTCAGCCAATCAGTGGCCTGCTACATATGTTGGTCACCGGGTGGCTGAGTTTGAAATAACTAGAAGAAAAACAAAAACACAAATCAAACAATATTTAAACAATTTTTATTCCAAAACAACTCGCAACTGTACTTTCTTTCCGAAATAACTCAATAGCCCTAAAAATTGTTTTTTTTGAATAGCTTAAACACAAACTCTTCACCATATACCTAGATATTTCCCATACGCCATTTAAACTACGGAATGAAAGAAGAGAGAGAGAGAAAGCAGAAATGTGGAAATGTAGATGGTGAGAAACAGAAGCATGGAAGGCAAGAATGAAGGATACTCATAAAGACTAAACCTGTTATTGCTATATTGACATTACACTGGTAAAATACTAGCGCGACTGTATACTTTATACAGGCGATAATAATACTTTAACTTCAATGCTGTAATTATAATTATACTAACAACATAATATGGTTACAGCAACTGACAACTTAAAACCAAAAGTGCATGACCTATGTCTTTGACCTTGGTTTCAATTAAATACAAGGACCAATCACACCCCCCCCCGACCGAAAACAAAGATATACCAGTGAGGACAAGACTAGGTACACACAACTAGCGGTCCTACTACCCACAACCAACATAATCATATGATAGCACACTATAACATACAACACATAAGTATGGGTGCTAGCACACCACACACTCAGTATACCCCAACCCTGACAATATCCACAACAAAGGGTACTTGGTCCTCCCAAAAGTCAAAGTATAAGAGCCAAAACAAACAACAAGGTCCAATTTACTCCCAGATTCAAATATCCCGGCATTTCCTTTAGGGCCGCGCTTTCCAAAATAATCAAAATCCTCGACCTCCAGATCTGACCTACTTACCCGGCCAGCCAAAGACGCAAAATATCCTGCACAAGCAGGCTGGGTCAGTGGGTCAGGTCAGGAAGAAAATACCTGATCAAAAACGAAAAACTTACAGCAGTTTGTCTTTATAGCAAATTTTCATACTAACAAATAGTTCAAAGCTTATAAACATATTTACTAACATACTACTACTCGGGTGAGATGATCTACCATCAACACTAAAATCCCAAACCACCCTAACAACTTAACTGTTACCCTCAACCTCAGGGACAGTAAGTAGTTAGCCAATTTGGATGCAGTGTAGCCAGGACCAACTAAAGGTTATACTATGTAGATGGATTTAGCTAGCACACACACTAGAAATCTGTCTCCCAGACAGGACCAGTCCTGTAAAATAATATGAGGGCACATATAACATACATCTAAAAACTGTATGGGTGCCCATGCATCAACACATAGTAAAACGCCTTAGAAACTAACCCTATAGGTAGATACCCCTCCCCCAACCCACTATAAACAGTGCTACAAAAGCACTGTCCCAAAAAATGCCCTCGTACCACAAGGGTACTCCCAAATCCCAATACTACACACTAGGGCAAAGTAGTAGCTGTGAAATTTAACTAACATGTACATATTTTTAAATTTGTAGATATTAGAACTTAGAAATAAAGGACATAGTCCCAAACAATAGGTAGCAAGCCACTATGGCTAAGTAGTAGTAGTACAGGTAGACAACGATAGACGAAAGAAGGCGACTCAGATCAACGACCAGACAACTACAACTCCACGCAGAACCGACGCCCGACCAACGAAAGCGAACCCGGGCGCCTGAGTACCAACACTGATAGCTCAACTATCATGAGGTCAGAGGCGTCCGAATGAGAAGTAAGAAGACGACAATGACGACGACCCCTACCTACGACTTCCAGACGACGTACCACCACCTCTACTACGTCTACATCTTCTCTTAAGTGGCTCTATTCCGTTTTGGTAGCTCCATAGTGTACTTGCCTTCCGCCTGGACAGCATACAACATGAAGCTGATAATCAAGCCACAACGACAAAGAATACAACGACTTCAACGACTAGAACGACTAGAACAACGACGACAACTACAAGATAACAACCGAACTGTGCACCGTCAGCTTCTACAGCACCACACGCCGCCTAATGTTACCTCTCCGATCCTTTCCACGGGAAATAGTACGCGAAATTAGGTTGAAATTAAACCGCCAGTTCTATTTCCAATTTTGGCAATTAACTCCTTCAACTTAAATATTCAAAATTACACCTTTTGGACCGTCCAAACCCGACTGGCCCGTAGACGTCAGCGTGGGAGTGTACTCAATGTATACTCCCGTACTGACGGCTGCTCCCCCATGGCTCAGGAGGGACGTTAAACCTTCGAAAACATCATCATCATGCCGAAGAAACTGTACTGTACGTTACCCGTATTGTAATAAAACATCAGTACACAACATGGTCTCCTTGTCTGAATTTGTCCCTTCCTCTGATATCAAACGCATAAAAATAATTATTGACACAACTAAATTTATTTATGAGTGTTTATTAACATGTCATTTCAAGAAGTATGGATAATACAATATTGTAATACTAAAACAAAATGGAAATCAATCTGGTAAAATAGAATTACTTTAGAAAAAGGTTACATCACTGCGTTATTACCTCATGCTTATTTTCACATTTCTTTCGTCACTTCAGTAGATACATATAACAATTTGCTCGTTCCTTCTTTAACTCACACACAAATAAGCATTCGAATATCTTTTTCGTTTGTTTTTTTTCAAGATAAAAGAAGAAAACTAGAATTCGTTGGTTTGATACCAGTGTGAGTGAGTTCAAACCTATCTAATTATGGATAACCTTGTAATCAAACCACAGTTTTATTCATTTCAGTCTCCTTATCTAAATCTTATTTCCTGATATTTCAACTTAAAATTTATGTTTTGGTATTATTTGAAAATCTATCAAGAATAATGTTGGGTTTCTAATTCAATATTAGAGAGCGTTACTCGAGATCATTAAGCAAAGAAAAGAAAATCTATAATAATATCCTCCTCCTCGAACGTGTATAATGCATGGTCATGCAAATAAACAATTCCACACCACAATTTAAAAGACATTTTCTTTTAATATTTAGATGGTTTAAACTCTTTATGAAATGACATGATGTACATCTAGATTATCATTCTATGTGTGTTTTCGTTTCTTCAAGATACATTACGATTGAACAACTAAATAGTATCCATGTGTCATCTGCATGTTTCAGGTCTTAGATATGGGGTGTGGGGGTCATAAAACATCACCTTTTGTTGATCAATGAAAGTTCATAAATGTCTAAACTACAACAAATGAAGTAACACAAGCAGATAGAATTACTTCCTAACGGAAATTGAAAATTCTTTACGAGATCGGTATTCGGAGATTGCAAATAGTAAAGATACTTTTCAGCCAACCAATGTGAAATAAAACATAAGAGTTTGGGCAAAGCATAATAATGTAGTCCAGGGCCCGTATTCGTTAACCTCCTTAGATATCTATTTTAACCTAATGACAGTTAAAGGAGAAATAATTCTGCCTTGATTATTAGCCAGACTAATAAACAGCGTTTCCATAAAGATTATTTGTATCTTAGTTTACATTTATAACCGAAATAAAATTCTATAATTGTTTAAGTCATTCGCTTATATTAGTTTCTATGAAAATGGGGAATTTTAAAACACCTAAGGAATTTCCTTTTTTCTCCTAAGGAACTCTATGAAAGATATGTCAACGTGCACCCGGTACAGAAGAGACGTCCGGCAAACTCTTTTCAGAAGAACATATATATGTTGAAACATAAATAACTTACTGAACTTGTGTAAACATATTTATTCATAAAAGCTTACCGTATACATATTGTTATGAATTAACGTAAATACATATGTTAATAGGGTTAGGATTGAAATTCTCAGCTGGCTTGAATTAATGATGAGAAGAGCTTTATATTTCGTCGTTCTTCCTTCTGTTTGTGTTTGTCGGGGGTGGGGGTGGTGGTTTTACGGATTAAAATATGTTTTTTTGAATTAGATCATGTAACGAATCACTACAAGTGTTAAAAAACATTCGTCTTTAATCGCCATAAAATAGGAATACTACGAATGATTCCATAAGAACAACATTTGATCAATGACCGTGTAGGGAAAATGTAGAATTACAAGATTGCAAGATTGCAAGATTTTATTTCTTCATTCCATTGGGCTAATAATAAGCCCATGAGGTATAGATATTATATAAAAATATGGCGTTGCTTACATTTGATTATCTGGCCACGCAATTGCGTGGAATTACACGGTGATTTCACCGCGCACACGCCGCGAATCTGTCCCACGCAACGGAGGGAAATGACGAGCAGATCGCCAAGAAATTATGCGGTGACAGAAAAACTGAATCGCGGGGAAATGCCGCTCGCGACCAAGTTTCCCCGCGGTGGGACTGTAGGAAACGCAAATTTCGCGCGAGCTGTACTGTATATGACATTCTATAAGCAAACAGATTAGAGCCTGGTCTGGGTGTACTCTGTTTGCAAAAGATG
Source organism: Nuttallia obscurata (assembly GCA_032358795.1). Taxonomy (NCBI): domain Eukaryota; kingdom Metazoa; phylum Mollusca; class Bivalvia; order Cardiida; family Psammobiidae; genus Nuttallia; species Nuttallia obscurata. The sequence goes on along the minus strand of JAULCC010425188.1, from coordinate 5,032 downwards.
AAAAGTGAAATAGATACATAATTGACATAAAGAAGCCTCTTACAGAGAACAGAAGGCTGTGACAAACAGTAAAGCCTCTGGTCGGATATCCTCTTAGAGAGAAAGGGGCGGTTATGGGGCTGCACTGTTTGCACAGATGATTAGGGAGATAAGAGTGATTAAGTGGTTAATGTTTCAAAGCAAAAGCTTTGAAGGTTTACCACAAAAAGCGGATCTTAACAAAAAAACTTAACCAAGAAAAACTATTTTTCTTAGTCCAAAAAAACCCATGATTCAGGCAAAGTACAAGCTATAGTTATGTCACTTGTTCTACACAATCAGGTCAGGATGGCGAATAACTGGTGCGAGTTTGCAGTAATAGCTTTGACCAATTAGGAGAAAGTTTGACCTTAATACAAACAATAACCAAACAAGAGGACCATGATGGTCCTGTAATCGCTCACCTAAAATATGCGCATAAAATAAAAGAAACATATACAGGGTCATCATTTAAAGCATGGTTTGAAAGAATTTGATAAAGGATCACCTGGGTAGCATTACAGTGAAATTATTTTGAAATCGGGCTTATAATTACTGTGGAGACGATTATCAAAGTCTTCCATATAGTCATATAGTGAAAAGTCGCCCGCCCCTCTAGCAGTCATGTTTGTTTTTGCTTATCAACATGACTACACGAAAAAAAAATAAAGGGTTACCTAAGAATCGTTTGTGTAAAGCTAATTTGAAATAAGGCTAGCATTTCTGAGAAAAAGATTTTGAAAGTGGTCCATATAGCCATATAGTGAAAACAAGTCCCGACCCCAGCTGGCGGCCATGTTTTTCTGCTAATAACAGGACATGAAGGAATTTAATAAAGATCACTCCATAAAAGGATAATTTCTGTGAAATAAGATTGAAATTGGGCTAGCAGTTTCTGAGAAGAAGATTTTAAGTTTTCCATATAGTCTTAAAGTAAAAATAATTCCCGCTCCCTGGCAGCCATGTTCATTTTGTGAACAAACTCGATTTAACAAAAGGTTGCAGAAGGATCATTTCTGTGAAATAATTTTGAAATTGGCAAGGTGTTTCTGAAAAGAAGATTTCCAAAGTTGTCCGTTCGGTTGCCATGGCAACTAGTGTTCTGCATGGAACTAATTTTGTTGAAGGAATGGAACAGGACCAACTAAGGTACATTCATGGAAGTTTTGTTAAAATTGGCTCAGCAGTTTCAGCGGAGAAGATGTTTGAAGCAAATTGTTGACAACGAACGGACGATGGACAGTCCCCTATCACAATAGCTCACCCTTGAGCACTTCGTGGTAAAGTGAGCTAAAAAGCAGCAATTTCAAAGACCCATTATTCTTGCAAGATGCAAATAAGTTTGATTTAACTTGCTTTACCTAATCATCTTCTGATAGTTATTAAGTGTTAAATGTTTCATAGCAATAGCCTTGAAGGTTCACCACAAAAAGGGAACTTGAAACATAAAACTTAACCAAGAAACGGTGTTTTTAAGTAAAAAAAAAGCCCATAACTCATACAAAATACCAGCTAGAGTTATAACCTTTGTCCTACACTGTCATGTATGTCATGATGGTAAATAAGTGTTGCAAATTTGAAAGCAATAGAAATGTGGGCCTAAACATAAAATTTAACCTTGAGCTTCAACGCCAACGCCGATAAAGTCACGACAATAGCTCATCTTTTTTTTTTCAAAATCAGATGAGCTAAAAATTTGTAAATATTCTGAATATATTAAATTAATATAAATATATTGAATGTATAATATATAAACTCATGTCCTTGAGAGTTTAATAACCTCTTAAGGCTTCCTTAGCATTTCACCCATTGCATGAACTTCTCAGTTTGTTTTTTTAAAGGTTTAATAACACATGGAGCTTGTCCTTCATCAGCATTCCACTAAAATCTTGCATAAGCTTCTCAGATGATTTTTAAAGCAAACAAAAGCAGAAATATGAAGTACAGCAGCAAAGAAATAAAATTATCTGGTGAGAACAAAGTTTAAATACTTATCAGTCAGGTTATAATGGGTAAATTAAAAAAAATTAAACATGCAGGGCTCCAGATTATGCGAGTATATTGTGAAATTTGGTTAATGTTTTCCATGTTTCTCTACAAAACCTTATATTGTGGGTCCTTGTTATCGTCTCCATAATTCTTATGAGTAATCACAGGATAAGGTTTGGTGGAGAACAATGGAAAGCAGACTTGATAAATTTATGTTATATACATCCTATATGGAGTTCTTGATATGTTTATTAAAATGATTTTGTTACATCATGTTCCAATTTTCGACACAAACAGGTATTTGAACAGAAATTAATTCACGTTACATTCTTTCTTAAAGATAAGATGTGCCAGATGGGGCGCATCTGAAACTGTAATCCGAGCCGTCTATGTCCCTAAACAAGCCCTTTTACAAGTTTTGATATTTCATGTTGCTGGTTAGGTCAGAGGAACTCCTATAGTAAATACCTGGTGATTTCATCACCCGCGCGGGAGAGGATCTTTTAATCAATATATCTATGTGAATATTAATTAGACTAACATTTCAAGCTTATAATTCTATCATCAGTATATTTTTTAACCTATCTGAACCGAAACATTTGTTTGAAGCAACTTACTATGTAACTAGATTATGATCTATTGATAGGCCTGATGTGCAATTTTGCCTTTCAGTTTGCGTATCGTATCATTCAAGTAATCATGCATAATTCAATGACATGGTTATAAACTAGGAATATGTTGTCTCATCAATCATAACATTTGTGCCGATGTATTTTAAAATCCATCCATCCATGGCGAAGTTAGAGTCCGGACAAACATAATCTTGAAAAATTTTAACCTTTGACCTCTATGTCTGACCACACCTTTAAAGGAATAAATGTGAATTTTCCGCACAACACTCCATCTCATCAATGTTAACACTTGTGTCAGTTTATTTTAAAATCCGTCAATTCATGGTGAAGTTAGAGTCCGGACAAATTTTGACCAAATTTGACATTTAACCTCTAAGTGTGACCACACCTTTTGAGGTATCAAAATGATTCTTCTGCGCGACACTACGTCTCATCAATGTTAACATTTGTACCACGTTAATTAAAATCTGTCGATCCATTATGTAGTAACGGCCCGGCCAGCCAAATCAAGACGCACGGACGGACGGACGCACGCACGGACGGAGGCACAAACACCGAACAAAATGGTGACGACTATATCGAGCTCACCGCAAGCGGGCTCGACCAAAAAGGTGTTGAAACAAGAAAAGAGAACGTAATATTGTTGCATATTAAAAAAAAATAGTAAAACATTTCAAAACCAAAACAGATCTGTGTCTACCATCCACAATTTTGGAATGTCTGTAATTTTGAGTATTACATGACAACTAACTTATATTGGTTTTAAAACAGATTTTAAATACTACATAATACAGGCTATTTACTATTTATAAGAGTTATTCAAACTACTCACATGTTTAGCTTCAAAGATAAAGTTGAACAACCCTAATACAAGTCCACATATGACATTGAAAAGAATGGATGGAAAGTAATTTTTCTGGGTGCAGATATGTAGCCCATAGTGGCACCATTTCCTTAATCTTCCTGATGAATCTTGCGCTCATCATTGACATTGCCTTTCATTCTCCATGGATTTTCATCGATCAATCATTCAATAACTGAAAAATGAAAATATGAATTTATATTCATACTGTATTCTGTGCAATAAGTAATTTTAAATAAACCTATTTGTATGTGTAGCATGTTTTTATTGTTTGATTTTGTCATTCAAATTTTTTTTATTTTAATTCATTCCTTTATGTGGTGCCCGATTTCAAACCGTCAGAGCCTACTTTGACTAATGAAATATTTGAAACCAGTCTCCGGATTGGTCTTGCTTCGCTACATTGAGTTTATATATGTATATAAAACAGCTATTTACATACCAGTCGTCGTGGCCGACGTTAGAGCGTTGGTCTAGTAACCTTTTTCGATGCCTCGGCGTTGGTTCGAGACTCGGCTGAACCTATATATTGTTTTAATCAATTCTTCTTTTAAAAGATCATGGTGTACATATCGAGAGAGAAAAATGTAAGTCTAGTGCTTTTAATTGAGAAAAATCGTCTCAAACTTGTTATATTTATTGAGTAAAATAGTTCCGGTATCACGTAGTAGAAATTATTACGTCTACAAGCCGAATCAATTTTACTGACCGGATAAACCTAAGTGTGTTAGGTAACCTCTTTATAAGGTCACTAGGAGCCATAGTCACATGACAAACCCAAGTCCTGAAGGTACTGATGTTGTTCGGTACGTGATTACCGTGGAAACGTTGCCGGTATGATAGTGGTTTGCACATGAGACGTATGAACAAAATTGCGCTGACTAAATCAGCTGAAAATTATTTCTGAATAAAGGTTTTTGACTTATGTGTCATTTAGAATCTATTTTACCACAAATAAATACTGTCCAAAAAATAAAAAAAACTGTGACGAGGCTAAGTTTGACCACAGATAACGGGCTTGAACAGATTTATTTTTACCTAATAATTTACCATAGGTAACCATTTGAAGAAATTTGGTACTATCTAAGCATTCTCCATGTGAAGAGTAGTCAAATTCTGTTCTGTAGTTTCAAACATTTTGTTTGAAGAAATTATTAACTGAAGAAAAGAGGCTTGAAACACATTTTTCGGACCAGTAGAGCTAAAACCTATTATTACGCTGACCATAGAACTTAACATAAATTATGCCAATATTGTTAACAGCAGTAATATACTAGGTTTTTTTCCAAGCAAACATTGTGGCTAAACATGTTTTTTAGAGATATACATGTAAACCTAATGTGCACTTTATAATGTAATCTTCAATTTCTAACATGGGGCTGCATATGGACTCAAGTGCATTATAGTACATGTAATTCAACTCCCCAATTTTGAGGTCAGCTGAGCTAGGAAAGACCATCAAAAGCAAACATTTAGTGTAAAAAGAAATAAAAAGAAAATATGTGAAGTCTGGTAAAACTTTGCTATAGAA
>JAULCC010425077.1:0-11226 GCA_032358795.1 Nuttallia obscurata | reverse complement strand
TAACTCTTAAACCTGAATGTCTAATATATATATAAACTTTACCATTTTTCACCATAGATCATACCATTTTTCACTATAGATCATACCATTTTTCACTGTAGATCATTCCATTTTTTACTATAGACCATACCATTTTTCACTATAGATCATACTTTTGACATCTTTAGGGATGTCGTTTATGATTTAGATTTTTCCAGTAGCAAACAGTGTAGACCATTTATACTCAGTGTCTGTAAAAAAGTACTGATATGATCTTGCAACTTCTGCAACTCTAGGCCTAATTCTGGTGTCTAGCCAGGCCTATATGGCCTACTGGTTACAGTGGCTGCCAACCAATCCAAGACAGAAGCTTGAATCCCATATCGGGATCTCTTGTGTTGAGCAATTTTTATCACCAAAGTAGTTATAATGGTTCTATATGGTTTTCCCTCTTTGGTGCTCAGGATTTGGGGTAAGCATTATGTCACTGGTTTATTGCTGTCAGGAAAAAGTGACTGGCCAGGGTTCAGACCCCATTGTACCAGGCCTATACACTTGGTACGTAAAAGAACCAGGCATCAAGTTCTACATAAAAAAATCAATGAATGCGCTTCCCTCTCTCTGTGATGTCCATTAGCCTAAGATGGCAGAAAGTGACATAAATCAAATAAGCAAACAAAGGTTATTGGTTAGTATGGTTAAAAATATGTTTAGTTTCTCTAAGAAGTCTGAGAGCATACTGACTGCCATCAAAGAAATGATGTCAAACTCAACAATGTCAGAGTCAGAAATGTTCTATCTCAATTGTAATCAGCATGTTACTGTGGTGGACATTTGGTTTTCTGTTTGACAGTTTAAATTGTCATAATATTATTGGTCATGATGATGGTCAAATGCCAAATATTGTACTTCATTGTTTGCTGCTGAGATATTTTCAAAAGCATGAGAATAATAACGAGAATTTGTTCAAACTTTTGAAATTAGATAGTGGCTGACTGTTTGACAGAAATGTTATACACTCATGTCATACATATGTTTTAAGACTCACTCATTTTTTCTCACAAAGGGGTGATTGAAATTTGTGGACAAAGTTTGATGTCAGTGGTGAGGTAATTAGATTAGGTGAAGTACCCAATTTATCTGAATAATCTGTATCAAACCCATTGGATTTGAATCAGGGAGATTGATTTCAGATGATTCATGAGATTGTACACAGCTGGCTGCGATCATGTAGTGAAAGGGAGATTTGTTTAAGATTGAAGCAAGAAAATTTTATGATGGACCTATTCTGTCAATCTGGATTCATCAGTGATCAACTTAAAGAAGGGTGTTCATAGCTAAGCTTGATATGAAAATAGCAGGCCTGGCATGCATGAATGGAAAATACTGTTAGCTCTGTTTCAAAAGCATTGGGCCCAGTCTTACCCTGTCTGATAAACATCACATTTAGCTAATATATTGGGGTCATGATGAATGTTTTGAGTCTCAAAAGTTTCTTTTTTGCAAATTATAGGAAGTTTTATTAAATAGGAAATATGGCAAAACTCTCCACTGCTAGGTATGGAAATGAACATTTAGGCATACCAATACAACTGTCAAAACAGAAAAAGTATAACCTAAAATTGAACATCCAGCAAATTTTGTTGTACAGTGTTTTATAGCTTATTCAGACAGACATCACTGCTACACTTATGGAAATTCCTGCTTAATATTTTAAGCTTACCTGTGCACAAAGTTCTCATGTAATCTGTACCTGGGTCAATAATTACCTTCTGAACAGAGTAATGGCCACATTTTTGGCCCATTCTTCATGATCATTAGAATGTTCCCAAGCTGATAAAATTTGACCAAGTTCAAAACGGGTAATATTGGGTACAAAACTAGGTCATTAGGTCAAAATAAGGTAATATTGGGTACAAAACTAGGTCATTAGGTCAAATTTGTTGAAAATGGGTAATTTTGGGTCAAAAACTAAGTCACTAGGTCAAATCTTGTAAAACATTTGTGAATACAATAGAGGCTATATTTTGGCCCAATCTTCATGAAACTTTGTCACAATGTTTCTGTTGATGAAAACTTAGGACAAGCTAAAACATGATGGATGCTGGGTCAAAACTAGGTCAGTAGGGCAACTTTTAAAACCTTGTGAATACAAGAGGCCATCAAAATATTCCTCCAGACATCACTCCAAACAAATTTTATGTAGGTCAATCTAGGTCAAGAACTAGATTACTAGGTCAAAGCTTTGTAAGACTTTGTGGACACTCTTAATGCTATATTTTTGTTTCCAATCTTCATGAAACTTGGTCTGAATGTCCCCCTTGATAAAACCTGGGATGAGTTTGAAAGTGGGTCATGTTATGTAAAAAACTAGGTCACTAGCTGAGATTTTAGAAAAATACTGTTATCACTCTTAAAGGCTATATTTTTGGGGTCACTGAGAATGCTCCATAATAATTCAGCAATCATCTTATAAATCAGGTGAGAGATGTAAGGGCCATCAAGCCCTTTTGTTTGGTTTTGATGTAGTTTTAGGCTAAATGTCTCATTTTACAATCAAAATATGTAAACATGACTCATTAGTTTTGGGTATATCTTTTTATCTTGTCCTTTGTTGGTAAAATAATATCTACATGTACTTAATTGGTATTGTTACAATACCCCACTGAAAAATGATACATGAGAGTTCTGGTCATTGTGTAGGTTTAACAGCTGTAGGTGTGACCTCTTCATCATATCTGATAAACAGAAATACCACATAATGATAAAAAAAAAGATAATCATATTAAGGCCATTAAGTTTTGCTTTCAGCATTTGACTCATCCTACCTGAGCGTTTACAGGACTTCCATCATTGTTTCTCCCTGAGACTGTTTACAGAAATTACATGTACAGTAACTGTTGCAAACAAAGGAACTGATCATTTCAGATGTATCTTTAAGCAAATTAAGCTTTGATTCTTTTCTTTTGTGTTGGTATATTTGATTGTTTTGGGGTGATTTTAGGTTGTTTTTGGGTTTTTTTTCAAACAGGAAAGCAGCATTGGCTTCAAATTGTATGTACAACTCGCATAGATCTCCAATCTCTGCATACAATTGGATGGCAGTTAATTTGGCATCAGAATAGTGATTTTGAAAGAGAAGACCAATAACACAAGAACTACAAATCATAATTACTGTGCGCCCAGAGTTTTGTTCCTTTTATGGGGAAAAAAACAACACTTTTACAAGTTTTAAAAATTAACTTTCACAGTCCTCTACAGTGCAGCTGTGTTTGTGTTGATTGGGTTTTGGTTTGGTTTTCCAAGGTTTTACTATTTGTAAATGTGGGTGTAATTAAAAGTCTCAGTGCACATTGATGTGTGATGGAAAACATGTGCAGCAAGTTTCATTGGTGATGTCCTGATGCAGAAGTCTACAATAAAGATCATAGAAATTCGCATGTACATGCAAGGGCTTCTATGCTAATCATGCCAGAGAGGGAAGTATTTCCCCCATCAGATAAGAGGCGGGGTGGTGGTATCATATGGGGTAGTTTGGACAGAAGATTAGAACAGACTGTATCTGGCTCACTTATATCATCTACACATTGACTTGATAATGATCAATCCAACAACATGAATCACCATAGATTAATCACTCAGTATCTGGCTTCAGGCACTATCTTAGTAAAACACTACTGGAAATAGAAGTATTTAGGTGATTTCTGCTGCAATCGTCTCATGTAACATTTCCTAGTTGTATATATCAGCATTACTTGGGTTCATTGCTATATACTTTGTTTATATAATAACTGGGTAATTGGTTTTCTATATGGATTTGATAGCTACTTTATTGTCCTGTTAGTGGAGCCTGAGGGGTCTGTTTGATCAGAACCACTCTAGTGGCATCCTTTGGTATGTTTGACATGACCTGAATGGGGTAGTCTGCACTTCTTTGATAACATTGGCATTCTTTCTCATTGCCCAGTTTAACTTTTAGGCACCGGGATGTTTTTTTGTCGAGGAGATTATGTTCAGGAGGGTAGACATATCTTTAGGGACCCTCATCACTATGCATAGAAAATGTTTGTTGCATCTAAAGACATTGATAGAGCTATTGATTCATTCTGTGGATACGGTAGAAGTGTTAAAAACTAAAATAAATCACATCTGGATTAATTGTAAAAGATTTTAAACAGATTGATCTCTAGTTCTGAGGAAATCCTGAATTTGTATTATACTGTTTTAAAACTTTTTCTTTTGATATTTTAATACTAAGTAGTTTAAACTAGATTTAAACTTACTTTTGATTTCTTGGTACATGGATCTTTTGTTTATGTTGCATTTAAAACAAAAGATAAAATGCAGGCAATTACCTGTAAACTTCTTTGCAATATTTTCTAGACCTTATCACAAATGTTAATTATTTTTTGTTGTATCAGGTTTTTGGAGTGCAGGGATAATGTTTGTGAGAGAATGAGGGTATGATATGCTGTAACTTTTATAGGCTTACATTGACTATTTTGTGATAGGAATTCATACCCGCTGTGATAACTGCAGCATTTCTCCCATCAATGTTGGAATCTAGAACTCTGAATAGGGAGGCTTATCAGATTGACTCTGATTTCTGTGAAATTCCTTCAAGTGAAAAAAAAGAACTGCTCCAATAAGCTTTAGAAATGAAAAGCTCTTTGTGATAAGTTTGACTTGAACTTACCTTCCCGGTAGATTGTGGCGGGGTATAGATAAATAGCTATCAGTGTGTAGTGTACCCTGAACCATGGCTCGGGATTACATGGGATTGTAAATATTATGAAAATATATCAGTCCAACGACCATGATTATTAATGTGTGCAAAAACTAGTCTTAAGGTCATCCTTCGTTCATGGTGGATTAGAGAGCCAATAGTTTGGTGAAAAAATCTTGATTATCGGTAGCAGCGAAATCAATAGCGGAGGTTTGATTTCATACTTACATGTATGTGTGAAAGAATATCATTGTGATTTGGTACTCTATACACAAAGGAGATTCAGTGTATGGGCCGTTGTGAACTTGTCATGTATACAATGTGAATGTGGATATATGGTGACTGGTGAATCCAGATATGTTGATATATCTGGTGGGACAGGATAAAAATGTGGAGGAGGCAGAGGAAGGGGACAGATCCAAGTCTGAGCCCCAGGTCCAGCAGGAGCAGGAATGCGGGAGTCCACCTGGGGCTGCTGTATGCAGCCCTTTAGGGTCACAGGTAGATTCAAACTGGAATGATGAGGTGCAGGAGCAACGGCAGTGTACTTTTTCCAGGTGTGTTAAGTAAAAGACCTTAATATTATGGGATTTATCAATTGTATGTCTGTCCACATCTCCTTTTATAGTTTTCATTGTGTCTGTTTATCTGTATGTCTCTCTGCCTTTTGTTTTTCAGTATGTCTGTTTATCTGTCAGAATATTTGTTTTTTTGTCTGTCCTCCTGTTTATTTGTCAAATATTCAGTTGGCCCTTTTAGAGGCATTCTATTTAGATGACAGACAATTTTATGATGAAACGTACCTGTTTTATAGATGTTGTAGAATTACTTTTGTACAGCTGTAACTTCCATTTAACAATGCAGTTGTGAAGAAAAGTAGAAAATACTTTTTTAACCTTTAACCTTCTAAGGGCGACTGTGATAGAATTTGCAAACAGCTTGGATCTAGTTTAGACGCCGAGTAACTCGGCTTCTTACCAGGATCCAAGCTGTTTGACACTCGGTCAATTGTTTCTTCAAATATTGGGTGATTCTGATGAATTTTAAAATATAGGCAGACGATATTTTTTCAGTAAGCTAAAGGTTAAAAGATAATCTTAACAGTTAGAAATGCTTCTATATCAGAGCTGTCCAGAAATTTATTTTCAGCTCTTCAAAAGTATTAATTTCTTTTTTCTATTTGATATGGTATTTTTGTTACATTCATTTTGTTTGCTCATGGGTTACCATACAACATTGAAGCCTTGTTCCAGTATCTCTGATCTGGCAATAGGCTGTTTTTATATGCACATTGAAGTGATATACCTGTCTGTATAGGAATATATTGTCAAATAAAATCAACAGTTTGTGACAGTTTCCATGTAAATGTTTTTCTTGCCGTCTGTCAAGTTTATATTTTGAACCTGAAAGCATGTGTCATAACCTGTATAAATTTCCTAATTTAAGTGTAAACTCTTTCATTTCATTGGCCTGAAAGGTAAAATTTGTTGCTGCTCAATAACTGGAGTTCTATATAGTCCTGAGTCTTCAATCTTCATAGGTCATAATGATTGGATTTACTAATTAGATTATCCCTAATGATTTTTGGGTCACCAGGTCAAGGTTGCAAGGGCTTGAAAGGACAACTGGCTTTGTAAACTATTTCTGTTTGATGACTGGTAGATTGTGTGTAGGGGTGGGGGGGATTTCACTTGACTTCTCCTTATGCATTTTATTTGAACATCCTGTATTAGTATTACAATAACTGACAAAATGCCAAGTGGGACAAATATGTTGCTAATTTAAAAAAAAACAACGTCTAGTTTGATTTGGTTTTTGATAGTTTGAAAATCCTATATAGGCTAGCTGTTTTCAGCATGCATAATGTTAAAACGGGAAGGTGTTATCCAACCTTAGAATGGTTCCTCTGCCTTGGTGTAAAACTTGTAAATCCAAACATAACCCACATATTTACTAATGCAAAGTAAATTGTATTAAATTTGGTTCAGAAGATTCCATGCCTAAGTTAATTATTGGAGAAGAAGCCAATTAAATTTCCGAAATGTCAAGTTGCCTGTTGTAGGGATGCAGAGGAAGACATTTTTAACCTGTTAATATTTTGAACTCTTCCATCTCTATACCTAAAGATCACTTCATTTGCTGTTGTAGGGGATTTGATTTGAATATTTTCAAACGGCAAACAGTGCATACCCTGACCTTAAGAACCAGTTGATCAGGATCTACTCTATGTTCATATCTCAGACTCCTACTTCATGTTTTCATCTTTAAAGTGCTCTGAAATGTTCATCTAACAGAAAGGATAAAATTTCATCTAGAGTGCATTTTATATTGATACTGTTGATTTTCCTCTAAGCCCAATTTGGCACATAAACAAATTACTATATAATGCATCCAGTGAAATATGCATGGAAGGAATTCTATATTAAATTAGCTGTGCTATTTTGAGTTTTATATTGGTATATAATCAGGAATGTCATTTATTGTAATTGAGAGCTCACAATAATTGAGTAAAAAACCATTCCTGCTGGGTATTTATTGGTTATTGACACAATGAGTAAGGTGAATAGGATTTAGTTCACCCATCTTGTCTGACACAATATGTTTTCAGCATCAGATAGATCATACAGGCTTCCAGTATACTTCAGCTCATTACCATAGCATAAATATTCTAATTACCTAAATCAGATGACTGCTGAAGAAATTTATTATCTAGATCTGCTAGCAACATATAGAAACTGCATCAACAAGGGTCCATATAGTAACATTGAATGTAGATCATGCTGCAAGAATGCCTATATCAAACTGATACACACTAAGCATATAAAAAGGAGTGGGGGGGGGGTCTCTGTGATCTAGTGGTTATAGTCATTGACTTGCAATTTCTCAGGCCTCTCAATGCTGTGTGTTCGAATCCCTGTCTGGGCATTTCTGAATTTCAAGTGAGGAAGCCTTTCAGCTGTCTTGCTATAGGTAAGTGGTTCTACCTGGGTTTGCTCTGTGGCTTAAATAGTATACACTGGGGTTCCCCGGGGTCCTCAACCTGTAATGAGCTGGATGTCAGGATATGACAGAAATACTGATAAAGCAACTTCAAATTCCTAATAAACAAACAAACAAACAAAGCACATTAAATCAGTTATCATATACATGTTATAACTTAGAAAAACTCATTCAACTTCAGCAGCCATCCATCCATCCACCTCACCCCACCCCACCCCTTTATTAGATTGTTCTTGTTGACATTCTGTTATTACAGTGTACAGCTTGCACATATGTCATGCATTATCTTTGTGTGTTTAAGGTGGTACATTTTTGTGCCATCCTGATTCTGCACAGCATAATTTTAATGTTTCACATAACATTTGTTACGTAACAAATAAATGATTTAGACTACCACTTGCACTCAGTAATATCAACATGAAAATAGTGAGTTAATCCTGCAAGCTAGGTTAATGGGGCATGTGACATATGGATATTAGAGAGAGATTAACGCTGGAATCTATTGTTATTTTGGTTCTGTCTTTGTTCCAACACACCATAGTGCTGTCATGGTGGTACTCCTTAAAACTTAGCATCTCTGAGTAATAGCTATAAGCATGTTGGGATTTGCACATAAAGTAGACTCAGACAAGGCAGCAGGGATCACAGATCAGCCAATTACATCATTAATTTCTGGGTATTAGACTGAGCCAAGGCTCAGGAAGGTTTTATAATGTCAGACTCTGACCTATCCCATGTCGATATCTTGTGAAAAATGACATTGCAAAAATGATTCAAAGCCACTGTCACAAAATAATTTGTTACAAAATTATGAGTGAGAAAAAGATAAGCATATTTGAAAATGTTCACAAACAAAAGATAATCTGTCTGTTGGGTATAAAGTTTAAATCAACAAGATAAAAACACTTCCTCTGCAATGAGAAAAGAATCTTCCTATATAAGGATCCACTATTCAATATTTCTCACACACACTTGCCACTATATTAAAATATTGAACTATTCCATCAGTGAAGTTGGGTGAGTCTTTCTGGCATTCTGAGGGTAACACTGTGCTAAAATTCCTTTTGGAATGACAAACAATTGAATACCTTTGATAGCCTGACTAGACAGCATTAAAAATTGTCTATGCTAATCTTGAGCTCATTTTCTATTTGGTACATTTTAGCTTTGAGCTCACATTTTCTGCAGATCAATTTGATCGAGGTTCCAACAATGTCTGAGTAATCCATATGATCTACTTCTGATCTTCTGTAGACCTTTCCTAACCTACAGCAGTCGGCTGGGGAATTAACAAATTTCATGGAGGAGGCATGTAATAGATCTAGATGTTTTCAAGACACATGATAATGAGTGGAGCAACAGGCCACAAAACCTCTGCAATCTATGATATGAGTCTTCATTGGTTGTAAATATTTAAATAATATTAAAAGTCTAATACAGGTCAAGGGGTGAGTTATAAAGTGACCGGTGATAATCAGTTATAAAGTGACTGGCAATAACCTGAACCCTTTTATCGGTAACATATCTGTTTTGGTAATGGCATTTATTGTAAGTAAACTGATTCCCATATCTGCCATACTGCCAGCCAAGAGTGGCCTAGTTACTGGGTTGGTGGATTGAAATGTCAGAGGTGATCGCAGCTACTGCAGTAGCCAACACTGTCGCAGCTTAGACAACTGGGTATTGCAGATTGGTCACTGGAAAAACTACTCACAGAAATCAATAAAGTTTATTATTATGAAGCAGGGGAATGTCTGTGACCGGTTCATAACAGCATGTTTAGATGATTGTGATGCAGATCAGGCTTGTGCAGGGATTAGTACAGAGACAGAGAAATGGAAACAATTATATACAGTAGAAAAAGTACCAAGTCAATATTTAATGGAAGGAAATTTAATGGTGTGTGACATTGAGAGAGTTAATATGTAATATGGATACTGGAACTGAAGTTGTTTGGAAATAAGCAAAGACATGCTAAAGTTGTGTTTGAACTTGGTGGGATATTTATACTGGCCCGCTCTCATTGTTTACAAAGCTATCAGTCGGCCTGATTGTGGCATTTATTGATCTTGGGTATATACAATACACTTGGATATAGGGATACTGTCACTGTTACATAAAGCGATTGTTGTGTGTCATTGCAGTTTTGGGAAGCGAACCCCAGGATGTGCCCGGCGAGCCAGCGAGTGCTTGATTCTGGAACCCTCAGAAATGATTGTGGTGAGTTGTCATTATTTTCTTTCTGTTGATGATAATGCTGACTAGGCTGATTTCATAATGTGGAAATGCTTAATCCTTAGCCTGCTGAAAAAATGTCGTCTACTTAAATGGATTCGGCCAATATTTGGAGATACTATTGGCCAAGTGTCAAACAGCTTGGATCCTGATTAGATACTGTGTTACTCGGCGTCTTATCTGGATTCATGCTGTTTGCATATTCTATCACAGTCACTCTTTGCAGGCTAAGGGTTTAAGTCTTTGTATAATGTCTTTTTAATCCTTTAACACTACACAGACCACTTTTGAAGACCATTTATGATCAATGCAAATAGTTTGGATCCTGATCAGGCCTCGAATAACGTCGTCCTGATCAGAGTGCCAAACTGTTTGACATTCAGATTCTATTTAAAGAAAAATTTAGAGGAAATCAATGTATTTTTTAAAACTTTCAGATGACAGCTAATTAGTGTTGAAACTGATACACTTGGTAAATGCATCATTTGATATGTACATGGTTAAAAACTTCATAATAAAGTGTTCCCTCAGCTATTAGTGTAGATAAGTGTGTGTATCTCTATATCTGGGTCTTCACTGGTCCTAAGTATTCCAAGGTTGTGGATCATTTTATTCTGTCTTGGCAAATCCAAGACATCTACCCAGCCATCTAGTCCCTATCTGTCCTTAATCCAATTCAGCCTTTTACTTCTGGTCTCAGACTTTAAATGACTATTTTTAGCAAAACTTATTTTAGTGAAGTAGTTTTTAACATATTGTGTAATATTAAGTAACATTTTGGGTAATTATTTTTTTTAACATATTTGAAATATTCACAAGTGTTTCTATTACAAACAAGCTTTCGACATAATTGAACAAAAATAGTTAAATTATGTTGCAAGCTTGTTTGTAATAGAAAAACTTTTGAGTTTGTTTCCTAGGTTGATTAAGTGTTACTTGGTGCCTCATGAAGGCCATTTAGGGCTGAGATCTACAGTGTCCTGTGGACAAGCAGGAAGTCGGGGCAAGCAGGAAGTCAGGGCAAGGAGGAACTGGTATCCACTACACTGCTGGTCACTGCCCATAAAGATCAAGTGTGTATATAATTATAAAGATGTTCTGTCTCCAGTTTGCTGTGGTATATTTGGTGAAGAATGTGTGATACTATTGGAGTGAAGAATGTGTGACACTGTAGGAGAAGCAGTGGTAAAATTGGTGCAAAGATGTAATAATGTGGTGACATGCCCAAGGTATTTTTGAACACAGTTATTTGACAAGAAGTAAATATTTGACAATAAAGAAATGGT
>JAULCC010424966.1:0-11227 GCA_032358795.1 Nuttallia obscurata | reverse complement strand
AATTCTGTCTGTAAAGTTCCTGAAGAAAGAAGCGATATAAGAGCAGTTTTATTTGCTTTCGGTAAAGCCATTGACCATGTCTGGCAGAAAGGGATTTCCGCTAAACTATACGGCGCTGGAATATCATGAAAACTTTTAAAATTATTTTTTTAACCTTTAGCCTGCTTAGGGCGAACGTGATAGAATTTGCAAACAGCTTTGATCCAGATTAAACGCCGAGTAAATCGGCGTCTAATTAGGATCTAAGCTGTTTGACACTCGGCCAATGGTTTCTTCAAATATTGGGCGATTCTGATGAATTTTGAAATCTAGGCAGACGACAGTTTAAGCAGACGACATTTTCTCAGCAGCCTAAAGGTTAATACTATTGGGTGTGGTAACTTGAGTGTAACATACATGTACATGACATCTACCAAGACTGCTGCAATGGGGAAGCCAGGTGATTATAATTAGTTTATAGAAATTTCAGGTGAGGGATTGAATGACCATCATATCTCTCTTGTTTGTTTTCTACTAAATGTTCACAATTGTTTCCACATTTAAACGTTTATGCTCTAAACGAAAGCTCTTTAAGAATTGACTCATGTCTGAATGTTTTCACATTTTGTGTCATAAAACAAGCAAATATGATCTTGGAATTCAGGTTCCATTAACTTACACAAATATCTTTGTAGGGGCAACATTGACCGTAGTAGCTCCACTACAACACTCACGGCATATACTGGATCTTCTATGTGTGGCCTACAGCTCGTTGTTAATGCGAGGTATTTTTTGACTGGAAACATAGTGCCTGGTCCAACTATGCTGTCGACCAACCTTTGTAATATTGTAGACATGATTGAACCGTGGGAGAATGAAAGTGAAATTATGAAAAATCCGCCCAATTGTTCAAACTCCTACCCCTGGTCGTCTCCGCCTTACCGTCGACAAGAGAGTGAGGAATCAGTTGAACAGGGAAAACGTGAGACGGAACAGGTTTGTAACTTTGATGTTTTTTTTTGTGTTTCGTATGGTTCGTTTTTTTAGTAATAAATCTGTAGCTGAACGTCTATATTGTCTTATCACTACGTATTATTGTGGACGTTTAATCCTTAGCCAGCTGAAAAAAATTGTCGTCTGCCTAAACTGTCGTCTGACTGAAATTTAAAATTCATCGGATGCGCCCAATATTTGGAGTAACAATTGGCTGAGTATCAAACACCTTGGATCCGAATTAGACGCCGTGTTACTCGCGTCTAATCTGGATCCAAGCTGTTTGCATATGCTATCACGGTCGCGCTTAGCAAGCGAAGGGTTAAAAAGAATCTGCACAAGAAAATTACCATTCTGATAAACCATTGAAATACTACAGCAAAACTACATCAAAACAAAGCGTGTCAAGTGTTGCAATAATACGTGATTTATAAATGGCCTTTATTTGGAGTACGTATTCCATTCAGTACCGTTTTTTATTACTGTCTTCGTGTACAATTATTTAATCATAAAAAGAACAAGAAGATTCTACAGAAGAGTTCTGTGTATCCACGTCCCTCTCTCTAGGACGCCCACACGACCTAGATGTCGTAAAGTAACGAAAATAGAACAAGATAATTCTACAGAAGAAATCTGTGTATCCAAGTCCCTCTCTGTAGGACGCCCACACGACCTAGATGTCGTAAAGTAACGTAAATAGAACAAGAGGATTCTACAGAAGAAATCTGTGTATCCAAGTCCCTCTCTGTAGGACGCCCACACGACCTAGATGTCATAAAGTGACGTAAATAGAACAAGAGGATTCTACAGAAGAGTTCTGTGTATCCACACCCCTCTCTCTAGGACGCACATACAGCCTAGATGTCATAAAGTGGCGTAAATAGAACAAGAGGATTCTACAGAAGAGTTCTGTGTATCCACGTCCCTCTCTGTAGGACGCCCACACGACCTACATGTCATAAAGTGGCGTAAAAAGAACAAGAGGACTCTACAGAAGAGTTCTGTGTATCCACATCCCTCTCTCTAGGACGCACATACAGCCTAGATGTCATAAAGTGGCGTAAATAGAACAAGAGGACTCTACAGAAGAGTTATGTGTATCCACGTCCCTCTCTGTAGGACGCCCACACGACCTACATGTCATAAAGTGACGTCAACAAACAATCTAAGAAATATATAACAAAACCCACATTTTTTCTAAAGGTCACCACGTTTCCTCGTTAAACGAATTTGGTCTTTTTCATTTGCTAGTTTGTTGATTACTTAGTAGGCATCAGGTATCATCTGTTTCCTTCTTTTTTTTTATAAAATTTGTTTGAATGGCTTTCCTTCTTTGGCGCTCAGGATATAAGGTTAGCATTACAACTGGTTTAATCGGAGTCAGGATAAAGTGACCGGCTGGGGTTCAGCCCAACGTGATCTAGCGCTAATCACCAGAGAGTTCTCTGTATCCGTTTGCCTCTCTCTGTGAAGCCCTTTATCCCTATATAAATGTGTTTTATTATTATTATTATTATTATTATTATTTTTGTTGGATGTCTTTTTTACAACGAGTCAATCAAAGTCTCAGACCTGTTTAGTAATCTTATCGTTTCGTAAATAAACATGTTTTTATAGTAAAGTGTCAATTACATTTCTTATAAGAATGCATTTTCGGTTCGTACAGCGGAAGTGAAAGTTCTAACGTAATCAATAATTATTACATTAATCTTTTGACTTATGATAAAATGAAGTATCGGTGTTTGAATGCGAAACGTTGGTATATTTGTTTGCTGGCTATCCATCTCAAACTATTTTAACAGGAAAACGGACAAGCAGTAGCAGCACCCGAGATGGATATGGAGCGCTCAAACTTGATTGACTTGTTGAAACGCAAAAGGACTCCACATCACGAACAACAACCTCTAGAATGGCTTGATGGCATGCTCAAAAGTAAACGGACTCCACATCACGAACAACAACCACTGGAATGGCTTGATGGCATGCTTAAAAGTAAACGGACTCCACATCACGAACAACAACCTCTGGAATGGCTTGACGGCATGCTAAAAAATAAACGGACTCCAAATCACGAACAACAGCCTATAGTTATGATTGATGGCACGCTCGAAAATAAACGGGCTCCAGATAATGAACAACAACCTCTGGAATGGCTTGGTGGCATGTTTAAAAGCAAAAGGACACCACATCACGAACAACAACCTTTGAATATGATTGATAGAATGCTCGAAGTCAAACGGACTCCCCATCACGAACAACAACCTTTGAATTGGATTGATGGCATGTTCAATGTAAAACGGGAAACACAAAACGAACCAACACCAGTGGAATGGTTTGAGGACATGTTCAGGTAAGCTAGCCAGCTCTCCGTTTTGTACAACGCATGTTCTTAAGCTGTTTTAGAAATAAAACATGCAAGGATGTATAGTAGACACGCCCATAACTCAGCATGTCATATATAGATAAATAAATACTGATAGTTAAAAAAATGTTAGCAAGACGAATGAATAATGATTACTATAATAGATATATGTAGAAACATCACTTATAGTATTTAACCATTAGCCTGCTGAAATAACTTGTCATATGTTTAATCTGTTCTGTTCTGTTATAACTTGGGATGGTAACTTGAAGCCCAGACTATTTCAATTTCATCCGAGCTTGCCAAGTTCAAAACGACAACATTTATCATCATCATAAAAAGCATATTATGTTCTTTGAAAAACTTGCTTTGGTATATAAGCATGTGATACGAGCTCCATATTTGCAAATAGCATATACTTGAAATATGCTGATACTAATTTTGTTTTCTATTTGGCAGAAAATGAAATACATGACGGCGAGCAAGAACAATGATGATTGGTCTCCGTACACATAACAACACTGCTGACACATGTCAAATTTGTTTCTATTGTCAAGGGAAGACACTATGTAAATAAAAAGATATACATGTATGACTTTTCAATGTTTGATCGTGGCTTTCTAAAAGGAAGAATCTTTACCACTACTCTTTTTGCTTTCTGCACTGTCGTTTTATGTTTAAATTTACAGTAAATGTAGGCAAACAAAGTTGTATTTACTCATTTGTCATTGCTTTCATGTTTCAAACAAGAATATCTATTGGGAAAAATACATATACAAATGTGGTTGGGCCTCTGTAAATCAGTGGTAAGAATAGTTAACATGTGATCGAAGGCCCTACATCACTGCTCGTGTCATACAGTCTGTTATGTGAGGAAGCTACCAAAAAGCATGTGGTTCTACCCTGGGACGCACGCAAGAGGTCTTCTCCCGCCGTGCCAGCTGGAAAAATAGCCCAATGACCTCTTCCTTGGGACGCAAGAGGTCTTCCTCCGTCATTGCAGCTGGAAAAATGGCCAAATGGCCTCTACCCTGGAACGCAAGAGGTCTTCCTCAGCCATGATAGCTGTAAAATTCGCCAAGTAACCTTTACCATGGGACGCAAAAGGTCTTCCTCCGCCATGACAGGTGTAAAAATCGCAAAATTACTAAAACTCAAGACATTAAAACCCAAAATAAAACAAAATAAAAAAATAAATGAAGACCCAAACTTTAAATGAATAAAAAAAAACAAATAAAAAGAGAGCATTAAAGTAGCCGAAAAGTTGACGTTGGTATACCGAATGTGAAAAATACCAACAAGATCCGGAATGAATGTTGTAGTCTTTTTTTTTAAATCTAACGAGACAAAAATATCGTTTATAAAATCTGTTACATTATTGCTTCGAGAGAATTTTGTTTGGTTTGAATTTTAACGTCGTTTAACAGTATTTCAGTCATATCGCGACGTCCAGCTCATTTGAGGTGGAGGAAGACCCCGGGGAACCTCTGTACATTATTTCAGGCACAGAGCGCACCCGGGTAGAACCATCGACCTACCGCAAGATTCGAGGGGAGAGACGATAAGTCATATCAGAAAAGCAATATAGATTTGAAAACAAATTACCATAGTCAAGGTAGAATTGACAGATATATAGATTTATTTCACCATAAAATGTACAATTTACATGGCAATCTAATTACGACATAAAATCAACAAGCAAACAAGGGTATACCAAATAAAACGAACATCGCATGAAATAAACAACACATTCAAAATAATATCTAGAATTGAATTAAGAAATCTTCGTTAATGTGTAACGATAAGCAAAACATTATATTGTTTCATGGATAATTTTATTTGTTTTGTTTTATTTGGAATTTGAAGTCGCTTAACAGTATTTCAGTCATATCACGACGTCCAGCTGATTACAGGTGGTGGAAGACCCCGGGGACCCTGTGCATTATTTCAGGCACAGAGCGCACCCGGATTGAATCACCGACCTACCGCAAGCCAGCTGGAAGGCTTCCTCACTTGAAAAATCCGAAGTGTTCAGACCGGGATTCGAACCCACAGCGGTGAGGGGCTGAGAAATTGCAAGTCAACGACAATAACCACTCGGACACGGAGGATAAATAATGGCATACATGCCACTCGATGCCCTTGTTGTCCTAGATGTGTGAGTGTGCATCGATCTCTGCTAACATAGGTGTGAAGCGAGTTGTTCATTATTGTCTTGCGGTGTGAAGTTAGTCTATAACGTGGTTGCGAAGTTTCACAGTTCAGTGGCTATATAACTCGATAAGTACAGGGTCATCTATGCAGTGGTAGGGCTCAGCAATGGTGATGCACACCTTGTGCAAATAGTTTAGCTTACAATTACAAATAGACTATTATATAACAATATTGCCATAAAGTACTGTAATATTAGAGCCATAATTAAGCTCAAAAACGTTTTAAAATTGCGTTATTTAATGTCTGTGTGCATACCCATGAACAAAAACTATTCTGAACACGTGTAGTTTACTACATGAAATGCCATCATATTTGTAATCAATAGATCAATGTGTTTATGTCTGATTTGATATGGTAGTAGTCTTAGGTATTATTTACATATTTCGCAGCTGGGTTTGTATTTCGGACGCCCTTTATTCGCGGATTAATATCACAAATGCGTTTCGTGATGTGCATTAATCAAATCGTAGAATTCAATAAGTACCTTGGAGTGCGTGGTGCCATCCGCATGTGTGCAAATGTGTAAATGTGCAACAACCTACGATTATCTATGAGCTGGTCAGTTTTGTTTCGACAGCATTCATAATGTCAACAATGAAATTGTAATAACAAACTAAAAATCGTGTTTTTCGTATTTGTTGTAGCGTAGGAAACAATTTAGAGACCTAATATTGCGATAAACACCTCGTTTGACTGACAAAAAATATGCAAATTGTTGAGCTTTATCATGGCTTCACACCACAAAGAGCTAATGAGCTTGCATCTTGGCTTAAAAAACAAACATTTTCATTACCATGTTGTGTGAAATAACTAGATCATAAGATCATAAAACTTTCGCTATTCAGAAAATTTTATTTATTTACGTAGAGACTTGTTTCTACCCCATGTCAGACTTCTTCTATCGTTTTTTCATGATTCGGAACGTTTTCTTGATGACCGGAGCAAAGCCACCAATGTAACAATCCCAACATTGTAACTATCCATAAGAAATGTGACATTAAACGTCTTGAAAATATTTTTGTGGATATCTTCGGTAAGCTATATACAGACACATTAAAAGATTCATATTCGTTGTCAACATTCTGGTAACAATAGAAAGCCAGATGAGGTAGAGCTAACATTTTGAATAATGTGATATTATTAATGTAACAGGCATTGGGTTTCTGGTACCATTTACTGAGGGCAATTTCGAAGAAAATATTTCGTGGAATTCGTTTTCAAAAACAAGAGGGAAATTATATACGCCAGCTGTTTAGGATTCTGCAAGGCTTTGACCAGTAAAAACATATGTATGACAAAATTTCCTGGATACGATTATCTCTACAGTTTACACCCAACATTACGAGGATAAAGATCTTCGATTAAAACAAAACAAACATCAATCTATATAGGCCTCACATCACAGAAATAAGCGATGCTTAAATTTATGAATCATTTTAAGCCACAGAAAACCACGATACATCATCAGAATCCTTGGAAAGTAAACATTACTATGCTTATACTCCTGTCGCAATATTTGATTGGAACATAACTATTAGTTAAGTTTTGATTTATCTATTTTAGCTCGATTTTGTTGAAAGCTTTTGGCTTATAGAGACACTTTCGAATCTTTTTCCTGGACAGAAAAGGTACTAAGTGTCAAATAGGTCAGGAAAAAGACTCCCTTCAGGTCCCATATTCACAAAACTTTTTCAAAATCAGGATCAGGATCAAATTTATGAATTTGATTTTTCATACAGTATCTTTTTTTAAACTAAAGTGCTGGATACAAGTGATTCAGTTTATGAAGAAGAATAAAGAGTGGAACTTAAAATAGTAATTCATTATGAATTGATGAGAAAAATGTAAAATAATTAATTGATCCTTATAAAATCATGATCAACTTTTGGATCAATTTTAAAATCAGGATCAACCCTTCTAATGCATTATTTTGAAGTATTATTTTTTTGTATATAAACAATCATTTCTATGTGAATTTCAGTAGCCATGGTTAAAATATCTTAAATATCAAAGACAGCATGTTGAAGACATTAAAACATGTTTATTTGACCCTGATCCTGATTTTGAAAAGTTTTGTGAACACGGGGGATGGGCTCGAACACGAAACCACCGGAGCGCAAGGCGGACGCCATATACAGTACACCACTACGCTTCATTGGTTTTTATAACCTTTGTTGAACATAAAGTAAGCAGAATATTTGTATATGAAAAGGTGAATAACAAGGAATGCCCGTGCCTTCAGTGACAGGCCGGACATTTTCCCGATGGTTTCATGCTATGTAAGCTTCTTTATGACTAAAGGTTTACTGTAATAAAGAGTCCAGCATTCATTCAATTCAATACAATTTAATTAAATATATTTATATATAATAAAGTCCATAGCTGCTTTTTCATACATGCAAAAAAAAAATATTTTGTGCAGTATAGCGGTATATAGTAAAGATTCAAGAAATAATTGGTACGAAACAATTCAATCGTACATATGAGTGAGCGGTGAGTAATTATAAAAAACCCCACCACCCCCCCCCCCCCCCCCCCCCCCCCAAAAAAAAAAAAAAAAACAAAAAAAAAAAAAACCAAAACAAAACAAGAACAACAACACCAAAACAAAACAACAACAACAACAAAAAAACAATAAAAAAAACAAAAAAACTTTTTTTAATGTTTTAACGTTTCTTGTTACAAGATATGTGTATCACGTTGCATTAACATATTTAGATGGCTATGAACATCACATTCCAAATAATAGCACACATTCAGCCAGATATTAGTCATAACATATAAAATAAATATATTAAATAATCAAGTGATTGTCTAGATGTACATTTCGCAATAGCGTGTGTGCCATCGGTTTCAACCCGACCAAGACGGGGCGACACGCGGTTGCTTCAGACAAGCAAACACTGTTTAGCGAGCATCCCGGATTGATCTTCACTGCTTGAAACCTAGTTTTCCTCTAGAACATTGGTGCTAAAAAACAAATATATGCGAAATCAAATAACACCACTATAATGAGATGAGCAATATGTGTTGCGTAGAACACAGATATATTCCAAATACAGGATAGGTCTTAACTCTTATACGCCCATGTTTAATCTTGTCATGCGGTTATTTACAGCCGTGTGTTAAATGCCAATGTGCCTACTATTACTTATTTTTGCACGCATCATCTTCAATTATGTCCAATTTCAGTCCATCTGTGAGAGACACATTTAAAATGACATTTCCTCTTCTAAATACGTTTGAAATGGTTTGATATTTACCTTGACATCTACCATGATTGCGGAAGCAACATTTATGCAATTTTGTAATTTGGACTATATAATAGGTATATGAAATTCGCTAATGTAACACAAGTGGAGATAAAGGTCCCGTGCCATTTGAATGTATGGAACTTTCATGTTGAACTAACTGATACCTTTTACTGGCTTAAATCTACACCAATTTGAGTGTCATGCTTTTCATTTTGGTAAAATGAATATAAGAAGATAATTTGTTTCTGTAGTATAAACAAAAATATGTAGATTCTATATAAAGTCTCTGAGACTTCTGTCTAGTGCAGCTACGAATGAGATGTCAGTTTTCTACTATTACATAAGTACTTAACATTGAGCTTCATCACAATGCATTCAGATGGTAAAGATTCATAAGACTTAGTGTTCTCCCCGTGTGTCCGTATAAGGCAAGTTAATATACTACATCTACTTTTGATTTTTTTATAAAGTGAATGTGAATATATCGGTTCTGCTCTATCCGTCTCTGAAAACAACGGATTGCGCCCTATTTAAAGCAGTCTCTAAACAAGATTTGTGAAGGCCAATCCTGGAATGGCAGTTCCTATAGCAGACGTCATATGTGTAGATCGAGCAGGCGTGTGGATATGGTATCAAACGTGTACGTCTGTAACCCTCGTGCCTGACTGCCCTACTAAACCGCCTTCTTAACTCAAGGCTGGCTGTCTTTGGCTGTGTCGACATCGATTACTACTGTATGGGTGTCCCATTTACAGGAGTCTTTATACCTTAAGTATGGACGGCCTTAATGACGTGTACTAATCTCAATTGTTTCATTCATATTTATTTCGAAGGCATAAGGTCAATAAACATAACAGCATTAGCAAATTGAAAAATAACTAATAAAAAAATAGAAACGACTCACTTACACAATAGAGTGTTATTCTCCGCTGTCAACATTGCTTGTTTTGTTTTCTTGAATTATGTATAAGGTCCATCACTAGACAAACATGAACAGCATTAGAAGGATGAAGCAAGTAACAAATACTAATTAAACAATTTTAACATGTGACTTAATAAAATAATATATTGTGTCATACACCTCTCTCTCTATGTAAGAATAAATGTTATGCGATTGTCAGTAATTATCATATTTCAACGTCATATGAAGCTATTATGTAATAATTAAAACCCCATAAAGACTCTCTAAGGTGAAAACAAATTTTTGTGAATACCAGCACAGGGTGCGATAAACAGATATGAATTGCGCTTACGACAATATGTCGTACAATGCTTTTTGAGACGGGGACTAAAAACGACTTTTCAAGTATTATATGGATGTATCATTAATTTAGAGTAGTTATTACATTTTCATATTTTGTTTCTGTAGTAAAAAACTAAATATGTATATAAATTCTCTGAGACTTTTGTTTAGAGCAGCTACTAATAAAATGTCAGTTTTCTACTATTACATAAGTACTTAACATTGAGCTTCTCGGTGAATTAAGATGGTAATTAACTGAGCAAGTCACGTTCCTATAACAATACAAAAGACATCAGATAAATGAAAGAAGTAAGAAATACGTGAAGGAAATACAAAAAAATTAGAAAGACGTGAGAGAAATGCAAGAATTTAGAAAGACGTGAGAGAAATGCAGGAATTTAGAAAGACTTGAAAGAAATGTGACTATTTAGAAAGACGTGAGAGAAATGCAAGAATTTAGAAAGACGTGAGAGAAATGCAAGAAGTTAGAAAGACGCTAGAGAAATGCAAGAATTAAGAAAGACGCTAGAGAAATGCAAGAATTAAGAAAGACGTGAGAGAAATGCGAGTATAAGAGATAAAATGAGGTTTTTTTTGCGAGAATTAAGAAAATCGTGAGAGAAATGCTAGAATTACAGAAAAGAAATGAGAGAAATGCGAGAGTTAAGAAAACCCTTTCAATAACAAAGACATGAGAGAAATGCAAAAATTATATACAGACGTGATAGAAATCCTCGAATAAAGAAAGACACCGGAAAAATTCACGAAAGACGTGAGAGGCTTCCGAGAATTAAGAAAGACGTAAGTGAAACCAATGAAAAAAAAACAAGACATTAGACTTTGAGAATTTAGAGAGACATGAGATAAATCTGTGGATTGAGAAAGACAAGAGATAAATTTGAGCATTGAGATAGACGGGAGAGAAACGCACTAATCAAGAAAGACACAGGAGAAATCTGAGAATAAAGAAATACAAAAATGACATGGCCCGATCAGAATTCCGTAAAACTTGTTGACATACCTTGATGATGATGATGTATTCGAATGATTACCCCCCCCCCCCCCCCTCCTGAGATTTGAAAGCAGTCATTTGCATGTTAAGTATGTAATATCCAACGCATCAAACACCAAGTACAAGAAGGGTTGAAGCACATAGACAAGACTGGACTACCTGGCAAATTC
>JAULCC010424855.1:0-11227 GCA_032358795.1 Nuttallia obscurata | reverse complement strand
AGTTTTTTAACCTAAAACAGTTTATGTTGCAATGCAAACAATATACATGTGGGCACTTTGAAACATTCATTGACATATATGTTGATCGTTTGATGAACAGAAATTCCTTTATACTAACATCAGCCAGTAATAAATCTTAAGGGTTTGTAAGCATTAAAATGTTTATTTCTGTTTAAACCACTGCATATTGAGTATCGCACACTAGTATAGTATTCTGACAATTAAAAGGTTCATACCGTTCTGGTTAATTATCAATATTATTTATTAATAGGAATATAAAGTCGCTTTAATAGTATTTCAGTCATATCGTGACGTCCAGCTCATTACAGATGGAGGAAGACCCCGGAGGAGCTCTGTACACTGTTTAAGACACAGAATGCACCTTTGTAGATGCTGTTAAAGCGATGTTAAATTTCAAAACAAACAAAACTGATTTAAATTTGTAAGAAGTACGGTTATGGTCATAAATCCGTATTTGATATGATAGTAAAACAATTGATATGATACTTAATTATTTAAGTATCATATCAATTATCTAAGAATTATTTAAGTATCATATCAATTATTTCAGTGTCATACATAGCTAGAATTATGACCCTGTGCGCAGTCCATTTTATGGCTACATTTCATGAAGGGTGCACATGTATCTTCTAACTTCATATTATGAACTAGTTACGTTAACTGAGTTTTGACATATTTCAAACTCTTCTGATATGTTTATAGCAGAGAAAAATAAGAACTGAAAATGAATCGCATCTATTCTTGTTGTTTACACGCTTATTCAGTTTTGCAGATATCTTGGATTTGATAAATGCTTTTCTGTGAAACTAGAATTTCAATGTTTAGAGTGTGTTCTTGCTTGGTTTTATTTTATTCATCTTTGTTATCATGTCTGCGATATATTTGTCATGCCTTTTCTGTTATGAATTGAACAAGTGTCATTATGTTTGCTTACCAATTCTTCAGCAATCTTTGTTAGGCTTTTTCGGAAAATTACTGCGGTGAACAAAACAAATATATATACAACTGACACTAATGTCTGTTTGCACGTACAAAAGACGGATCCTGTCATCATTAAAGATACTATCTATACTACATATGCAATTTCAATTATGTGTAGACCACATGAACGTTATCGATATGGGATTTCTTACTGGCTTGGGGTAAGGGAAATGAAAATAAAAACAGAAGATTGTCATCAGGTTTGAAACATTGATTTTGACTTAACTTTATAATCAACATATCTTACTATGTTATTGTATACAAACTGTTTACAAGTACTAGTGGCTTATCAAAAGTGTATTTATCTTTTAGAATCACTATTGGAATATCTTTCAAATAGACATTGAGAACCGATTCAAACCTAATAGATAATGGTTTAACCTTTAGCCTGCTACGGGCGATCGTGATAGAATTTGCAAACAGCTTGGAGTTACTGTTTGACACTCGACCAATTGTTTCTCCAAATACTGGGCGAATCTGGTGCATTTTAAAACCTAGACAGACGACAGTTTAAGCAGACGACATTTTTTCAGACTAAGGGTTAAACATCTATTTTGAGTTCAGACAGCTTAAGGCTCGAGTCTACACTGGGGTCATGGTGATATGACCAATTTGTTTATGTCAGCTAGTTAAAAAGTACTTACCGATTGTTCTTTTGTCTGATGCCTAAAACGGAATCGGAGGCTATCAATATTCTAAGTAACTGTATCATTAGCTAAACTGCATTGCCCTTTCATTCAAAGTAACACTATAACGAAACACATGTTTTTTCTTCAATTTACATGATCGTAGTCGTTCTGTTGATAGCTGTAATACAAATAAATCAATGATGCCATTAGCGAAATCATCGATTAGATATTTTTAAATACAATATCACTGCAGCTGATCTTAAGCTGGACAATGAACGGATGCTAAAAAGCAATATTGCCTGATGGAGCTGCACGAATAGATTCATTTAGTTTAGGATTAACTGAAAACAAAGTTCCGGGAGCGTGAACATTTAAGCACCCAGTCAGCTAAACTGTTACCATTGATTTTGTCATCATAACGTTACAGAGATAGCAAAGGCATTCAGATGTAATCCTAGACATATGCATCAATTATAGAGTTATACAATAAATCGAGTATTTGACTTCCTAGAAGTTCTTTTTCCACAGTGTAGTTTACTGAACTCTTGCTGGCGCCAATTCCATAAATGTCGTCTGCTGAAACTCGAAAATGAAAATGTATTTCATCATTATTTTGAAGCTACAAAATATGAAATAAATGTTTGGCACAATGCTGACAATGGTAAGCAGATGAAATCAGGTGTTAGTTTGTTTTACGTGGCTGTAAAACATTATATCTAAATATTGTCTTGGCAATATAGTACAAACTTAATGAGTTATAGAAAGGCATGAGCAAATTGCTTTTATCACATGACTCTGCTTTTTTCCGGTGTAATATACTCATCACGTATTTTCTTATACAAACAACACGTTACATATAAAAACCGATGACGTCACAAAATCAATAAGAAAAATCTTATTGACCTCTTATCGTATTGTCATGTGATAAAAAAATATCAAATTCGTTTTCAGTTGATATGAAATTTTATTAGACGAGTCCAGGAATCATTATAAGCAAGCCTGTGGTGAAAAATCATTAGATATCCTCTATTTATTGTTATAATTAGGTAAGTAAATTAAACATAAGGTGATTAAAAGGTGGAAACCCATTGCCAGAGCAGTTTATGACGCCATCTGCAGCAATTAGCACTATCAAGCTGTCAACACTTCTATTATATTCTTGTATAACAAATTATAAATAACAGAAGGTGGATTGTTTTGACTTACCTCATTAACAGAGTTTTGAAGTTAAATTCATCTCGCTTTTAGGAGGAGAGACGATTCAAATATCGTATCTAACAACGTAGAGGTCCCTAACACCTCCGCCGTTGTTGAGAATATAGAATATTCAAAATTTGAATCCATGTTTGCACTATGAAATATATTATTTAAATGCTTTTACGTTGATGCTATTTAAAAACATGTTCCTCTATGTCTTTATGGCAAAACTATTTGTCTCACGGACTGTTTCTGTTTCGGAGTTATCACAGTTTGATTCAAAGAACATTCTCAAGTACTGTTCTAGAGGTCTGGCCCCGTGTTCACAAAGCGTTTTTCGTTCTCAGCTGAGTTTGAGAATGAAACTTAATTTTCATATATTTGTGAATTTGATATTTTAAAGTGAACTTTGAGTTGGCAGTGAATATCTTATATTGATTTACAGTCCCAATAACAATGTTATTATGCTACTTAGGTAAAAAATACAAAATAATTATAGAAAACAATTTCAATCTCAAGCTCAGCTGAGAACGAAAAATGCTTTGTGAACACGGGGCCAGATATATCTGTGAAATATCCAACTTACCTTGTGTTATGTGTTCGACTTTAATAATACGTTTAACGGCTGTCTCCATCTCTATACTCAGCGGGGCAGCCCCACAGAAAACTTTTTTAACGGACGAGAAGTCATAGCTGTTGATGATCGAGGTCTTTCCCAGTTGTACAAGGTTCACAAGTATAGGGGGCACCACATGCAGTGTGTTTATCTAAAATGAATGAAAGACTTAAACGTTTGCAAAGTAATGTCCAATTACCGACGCGCAAATGCCACACGCACAAACACCAAAATAGGGCATATTTGTATTTTGTCTACCATAGATTGAAGTTTTGACAGATAGAATCATTCAGGAAATAGTCGGCAATGGTGTTCAAAAGTATTATAATATACAACATTCCCCGTGGAAAATAAATTACATCACACTTCAAAATATATATTAAGATCATTCCCCTATAATTCAACATTAGAAAAAATAATATAAGATATTTAAAATACTGAAGATTGTCATACACAAACTTTAGGTGTTTAATATATTCATAGCATAACTAACGGCGCCAGTGTGACAAAACGTTATCATTTATTTTTCGATATCGACGAGTCGATAATCACTAGTGATTATTTTTAGGCACTTCTGATTTTGCAAGTGAGGAAGCCTTCCTGCTGGTTTGCGGTTCTACCCGGGGACTCTATGTGCCCGATATAATGTACAGGGGTCCCCCGGGGTCTTCCTCCACCTGAAATAAGCTTGACGTCGCGATATGACTAAAATGCTGTTAAAGTGTTTTATTCCAAAACAAACAAAAATAAATAGATTGCTCATGAATTATTGTTCGTCTGTTGAAAACGATAAAAACTCGAAAAGTTTCGGTTTTATCGTTTTCAAGGAACTCATTAAATAAATTCCTCTCCATATAAATACATTTATGCGCAACTATCATACAATATACAATATTGGTACAACTGTAATTAATTCTTTGTATCCATACCTGTTTATCATACACATTTTCATTAAACAAGGTATGTGCTACTGTGACGCCGTATAATAGCTTACACCTTATATCTTACCTATGTATATTTTTTTTTCAATAGCACTTACATATGCGTACATAATGATTCATGTTCTTGTTCTGATAACATATAATTTTACATAGGCACGAATAATAATTCATGAGCACGAATGAAATAATCTATGCACGATTACCCTTTTCTCACTTATGTATTTCAGATATTGAAAGAAGTCAAATTTTGACATGATGAAGAGTTTGGCACCGAAAGCAAGTGCCCCAGCGGTAACTGCTTGTAGACTGTAAACGTGGAACATCGGTAAAAATACCAAGTGCATCTCCCCAACCGGAAATGGATTACTTGCGCTAAAAGTGTGAAATCATGAGATGTAAGACATTTTGAGAAACAGGATACATTTATTACTTAATTTTTATTAGGCACAATTTCATATTGAAGCAGTTCAAATAATAATCAAGTACTGCTGTAATTTCGGTTTAATTAAACAACGATATAACTTATAACAACCTAATAACTAGTTGGCACAAGCTAGGTTTTCAGTACGAGTTAATTATACTATAGCTTGTAAAAATGTGTACGTTTGCTCATCGCAAGAATAGCGTGTATTCCACTCTAGAGTGATAAAGTTAACAAGAAAACGTGTAATTACATCTGTAATTACTGTATGTAAGAAAAATGTAAAACCCTCCTAGAAAAGAGGCAGAAGGATAATTACACTACATAGTAGTCATATTAATGTTATCATAAGCTATGGTAACAACAATGATACAGCCAATCCAATGTGTAACATACACTATAGCAGAGACATAGCTAGAATACAGAGATAAGCAGCTTACACACAAGTAATACACAGACTCTCTTATCAGTCAAAATATCACACAAGCACTTATTGTTGTGGCATTTCTGTAGCAAAAAAAAAACTCCAAATATATCAATTCAATATAAACAATTTTTACCTTTTCTGAAAGTTCAAAATTTAACCTTTTGTTTAATTTTTTTTCAATAGATTTCTTTATTGCATCTGCGAAATATCGTTTGTAGAAACACATAGTAACACTGTTTTCTCTGAATTCACTGATTTATCAAAATAAAGAGATATACCTGGTACATTTATAGTTACAAAATATAGAATTTTAAGGATACTTCTATATGTTTTTTACCAGATGCAAGAGTTAAATGTTTTAGCTTTCAGAAAATATATTTTTCATATAGGTAGATTTAAAAGTGGCAGACTTTTATTTGCTACAAAATGACAATGACAATGATATTAACTCCATTTATTGTCCGAAATTATTAACCCCGACCTTACATCTCTCATAAGCATAATGTTATAGCACGCCGTTTGCACAAGTATTCAGAGAACCATAGTTTCTCATTGGGAAATTAGGTTTCTCGAGCGCGGTTTGCATAAGTAATCAGAGAACCATGGTTTCTCGACTGAAAACCTAGGATCTCACTCCAGAACACAAGTTTCGCTTGAGAACTATACGTTCTCGTGATTTCTTGTGTAATCGGCGAAAACCTATGCTCTCGCTTGAGATCACAGGTTTCGGCGTCTTTTTAGCGTAAGTATCCTACTTTCATTAATCAGTTTGTCTGAAATCTGATTTTGGACAATAGTCGATTTTTTACACCCATTTTTTAAATATGGCTTGTTTGGCCGGTATTTCTTTGTCAGCTTTTGGGAGTTTATTATTAAATTAGTTTTAAAGCAAACGGAATTTTATTTTAATTTAAGCTATAACACTTCCGTCTGTAAGATTAATACATTTTATAGTGTATATATGTCATATTTACATGTTTGAGGCAATGTTTTATTATTGTTAAGTAATTTTAACTGGTCATGTTTGTATGTGTATGCTGTGACCATGATGAGACTGAAATAAAGAATAAAAATACTATAATTAAAGTATCTTAGATAATGAAAGCGATAACACAACACGACACTCTCGCTTAGTTGTACTCCGCATGACTTGCACTCTTTCAATTTCCGGTTTTCTCCATCTGCAACGTGTTGACCATTTCAAGTGCACTTTTTACGCAGTTACAAGCAGACTTTATCCAAATTAGAAAAAAAACTAAATTGTTCGGACATTGGAATTAATGCTGAGATAATCAAAGAAATCACGCAAATGGCATGCTAAGAGCAGGCGCGTCAGTAAATGCTGTTTTACGGCATTTTCGGTGCACCGGCAGGCTATCCAAAACCTGACAACACGTACGACATGTACAGTGTAGCAATACCATGTGACCGTGACGTCAAAACATGCATCAAAACCAAGATAAAAACTGTAAACATTTGCTCCGTTTGGAAACAGAAAATAGCCGTAAGTATTTCACTTCTTCGTCGGTTTCTTTGGGACATGTGTCAGTCTAAGGAGAAAAGTATAACCTTTCCACGGAATATATTATCTCCATCAGCAGAAGAGCCGTTTTTACAAACGCTTCGTGAAACCTTTGAATTTGTTGCATGCGAGCAGACTACAGTTCCAAGCTATTTTGCTTTTCTTACTTTAGGATTTAGGTTCTAAACTGGTAGAATTTTGGTCAGTATCCGACGTCGAGTCGACGTCGGAGAAAGACGTCTAAAAAACTTTCATTTTCAACCAAAAGTCAACGGTCATCCGACGTCGGATTTCAAATTCGGTACAACGTCTATTTGACACATTTTGTTTACTGGGCATATTTTCCCCGTAAAGCACCAGCGTTTAACACATGTTTTGGATACGCTGAATTTAATAAGGTCTTGCTCGGCGATGCCATACAATATCACATTACAATAATCAGATGTGAGATCACTAGGGACAAAAAAAGAAATATTGCATAATAGAGACAGTCCTCGCAGCTGTGTTGGAGCATGTTTTCCTTGATTAATATAGGAGTGTAGAATATTCTACATTCCTGATTAATATGGCGATTATACGGGTGACCACAGCTTGTTGTGAGTAATGTAATAGTGACTGACTGTTAAGAAAAACGACTTGCATGGTTTGGATACGCTGACGTTTATAAGGTCTTGCTCGGCGATGCCATACAATATCACATTACAATAATCAGATGTGAGATCATTAGGGACAAAAAAAGAAATACTGTAACTTATTTGGTCCGATATTTACACATGTTTTTATTCTAAAAAAATTAACAGACGGAAATAGATGGTTGAATGATGTTCCTGCATAATAACAGTGTTCCTGCATAATAGAGATAGTCCTCGCAACTGTGTTAGAGGATGTTTTTCTTGATTAATATGACGATTATGGGGGTGACCACAGCATGTTGTCATTATGCCTTTGAGTAATGTAATAGTTATTGACAGTTAAGAAAAACGACTTGCATGTTGTGTTTTTTAGACTTGGAGCCGAAACACTTAAGATGGTGCCGAAATGTCATTGGCCGAAACATCTCGATACCAATTGTTCTACAAAAACATATACAATTCTCATATAATTTACTATTTTAAACTGGAAAATCAGTAGCTTTGTTTATTTCACTTTTCTTATTTGATTTATAAGCCGAAATCCTAAAGAAAAAAAACCCATTTTATAACTATTAAAATAGCAAGACTTAACATACCACCGGGTACAGTTTCATTTGAAATGTGCCGCAATGCGCCGTACTAGGCGGGCACGATTGTATGCGTGCGCCGATTTGTCCCGGTAAACCCCGGAACACCGTATGTGTACTCGATTCAGTCGGGCTAGATGCGCGCGCTCCCGATCAGTTCACCGCCGGGATATGCCGGATTGCCCGATTGAAATAGTACGGCGCATTTGGAAAACTTGGAATTTGTTGCATGCGAGCAGACTACAGTTCCAAGCTATTTTGTTTTTCTTACTTTCAAGAAGTGTTTGTAAAAACGGCTCTGCTGCTGATGGAGATAATATATTCCGTGGAAAGGTTATACTTTTCCCATAGAAATCGACGAAGAAATGAAATACTTACGGCTATTTTCTGTTTCCAAGCGGAGCAAATGTTTACAGTTTTTGTCTTGTTTTGATGCATGTTTTGACTTCATGGTCACGTGGTATTGTTACACTGATGTAGAGACGATCGTATTATTATGTTGACGCATCTACGTAACCGTTTTGTCTCTGCGACGGTAACTGCCCTTCGAATGCCCAAACAATAAGTAACCGCCTGAGGCAAGAGTCACGCCCATATTCTTTACTGCACGTTTCTGGCCCAGAATAACTTTAACGTCTTTGCCAAGGTATGCCGTGTCTCCTGATCTTAACCCAATAGAGCATATCTGGGATGAGTTTGGACGACGGGCTAGGAGTAACCACCAAATAAACAATCTAAACGACATAAATTTGGCTTTATATCAAGAATGGCGGGGCATCCCTAATGACGTCACCCGACGCTACACAAATTAAATGTGAAGACGAATACTTACCTGCACCAGAAGTATCGGCGGTCACACACGCTTTTATCATGAATTAATGCAGATTGGAATACCACGATGCCGGCAGAGCGTCTAAAACACACCTGGAGAGTCGATTTAAATTTTCCTGATTTTCAAATTCGACCCCTTTGCATTGTGATAGCTATGCGTTTCAATATTTTTTAAAAACTGTTACCAGAATGTCACAGATGATTGTTGAAAGATTCAAAACTTTTGCAAAATTATACATGTAAACATTACTATACACATCTGTATTCCATGTAAAGTTTCTTTTTTTGCATAGTCTATATTCAGTTCGGGTCGGGGTTAATAGCAATCAATAAAATGTGTAAAACACTAT
The DNA here is from genome assembly GCA_032358795.1 of Nuttallia obscurata. NCBI lineage: Eukaryota > Metazoa > Mollusca > Bivalvia > Cardiida > Psammobiidae > Nuttallia > Nuttallia obscurata. The sequence goes on along the minus strand of JAULCC010424855.1, from coordinate 2,072 downwards.
AGATCTTTTACAACGATACAGTAACATCTTTTACAACGAAACAAAAACCTCTTTTACAACAATACAGACACATCTTTAACAACGATACAGTAACATATTTGACAACGATACAGTAACCTCTTTAACAGCAACGATACAATAAATCTTTTACACTGATACAGTAACACTTTCTACAACGATACAGTAACCTCTTTACCGACGATACATTTAGAATCTTCTACAACGAAACAATAACATCTTAAACAACAACGATACAATAACATCTTTTACACTGATACAGTAACACTTTCTACAACGATACAGAAACATTTTTAACAACAACGATACAGTAACATCATCTTCTACAACTATACAAAAACATCAATTACAACGATACAGAAACATCTCTTACAACGAAACAAAAACCTCTTTTACAACAATACAGACACATCTTCAACAACGATACAGTAACATATTTTACAACGATACAGTAACCTCTTTAATAACAACGATACAGTAACATCTTTTACACTGATACAGTAACACTTTCTACAACGATACAGTAACCTCTTTTACACTGATACAGTAACATTTTCTACAACGATACAGTAACCTCTTGACCGACGATACATTTAGAATCTTCTACAACGAAACAATAACATCTTAAACAACAACGATACAATAACATCTTTTACACTGATACAGTAACACTTTCTACAACGATACAGAAACATTTTTAACAACAACGATATAGTAACATCTTCTACAACTATACAAAAACATCAATAACAACGATACAGAAACATCTTTAACAACAACGATACAATAACATCATTTACACTGATACAGTAACACTTTCTACAACGATACAGAAACATTTTTTACAACAACGATATAGTAACATCTTCTACAACTATACAAAAACATCAATTACAACGATACAGAAACATCTTTAACAACAACGATACAATAACATCTTTTACAACGATATAGTTACATATTTTACAACGATACAGTTACATCTTTTATAACGATACAGTAACATCTTTTAGAACAATACAGCACATCTTTTACAACGATACAGTTACATATTTTACAACGATACAGTTACATCTTTTATAACAATACAGACACATCTTTTACAACATAACAGTGACATATTTAAAAACGATATAGTAAAATCTTTTACGACGACACAGAAACATCTTGTACAACATAACAGTAACTTCTTTTATAACGATACAATAATATCTTTTACAGCGATACAGAATAATTTTAACAACGATACAGTAACATATTTTACAACGATATAGTAACAATCTTTAACAAAGATACAGTAACATCTTTTACAACGATGCAATAACATGTTTTACAACGATACAGTAACAACTTTTACAAAGATACAGTTACATACTTTACAACGCTACAGTAACACTTATTATATCAATAAGGTAATACCTGTAACAAAGATTCAACAACACCTTTAATATTGACTCATAAACTCATTTAACAACGACGGTTACAGAAAAGATACCGTAACATTTACAACGAATTAAAAAGTTACATATATAACTTAACATACAGTTAATCCTATAAAAATAACGAAACAGCAGTACTTTTAACAACGACTTTATAGTAGCAACAACAACAACAGTGACAAAAAAGAGACGATATAGTGAAACAATTATTAAGTTACCCCTAAAATAAAGATACAGTTATAACCAACGATACAGTAGACTTATTACCTCAAATAGTTACAACTTTAGCACCAATTCAGAAGAAAAATCCAACAAAAAAAACTTAAAAACCGGTATAGAAAAAACCCTACAATAACATGTCAATAACAGGATATATTAACAACACTTGTTTCATTTCCTTCACTTCTGCAGTTGCAATTTGCTAATACATTTATGTTGTTATCGCTTGCATTGTTGTTAAAAAATAAACATAACCATCGGTTTACTTAACCTTTAGCCTGCTCAAGCAATGTCGTCTGCTTAAACTGTCGTCTGCCTCGATTTTAAAATTCATCAGAATCGCCCAATATTTGGAGAAACAATTGGCCGAGTGTCAAACAGCTTGGATCCTGATTA
>JAULCC010424744.1:0-11227 GCA_032358795.1 Nuttallia obscurata | reverse complement strand
CCCCGTCCCCCCCCCCCCCCCGGTTAGCTCAGTGGTAGAGCGTCTGCTTCCAGTGCGGAAGGCAGTGGGTTTGATCTCCAGCTGGGTCAAACCAATGACTTTAAAATTGGTAGTAAAGGCTTTCCCTTCTCGGTGCTGAGGATTTAGGGTTAGCATTACAACTGGTTTGTCTGTATCAGGATATAGTGAATGGCCGGAGATCAGTTCCTAACAGTATCAGTGCTATTTACTGGGCATATGAAGAAAACCAGAGAGTTCTACAGAAGAGTTCTCTGTATCAGCTTCCCTCTCTCTGGGATGTCCATAAGCCCTTGATGGCAGAATGAAATAAAAAGACCTGTGCCTTATAGGGGAAAAGTTGTCTGTTACATGCTCAGATGTACTTTGTACTAGTAAGGTACTGAGGAGCAAGATTTGATAAACTGACTGCTTTGAAATCAATGAAATATTTTAGAAAGAGTCGGAATCTCATTAAAATCAGATCCATGCCATTCCAATCCTTTTCACTGTAAGATCTGAAAAAGATTCATTGTAAATCACCTTCAGCAGATTTTTTTGAATCAGCCAATCAAATCAGTACTTGCACAAAAATGAAAGTAAAAGTGGATTGGATAATTTGCGAGTGTTCCGATTGAGTAATAAACATTTTGTGAGTACTAACGAATGTGGTTTGTTAGGACTGTTTTGATTGGTATACCAAACATTTTGATTGGTTTACTAAAATAATTCAAATATAGCGAAAATCTGGGGTCTTTGAAGGTGACCTACTTGTCGTTGTCAGATCCTACAGTGAAAAGTATTGGAATGGCATGGATCTGATTTTAATTTGATTGAAAGGGTCCTGAAATGCAAACAGACATCATGAAAGCACTTAAAAATTTATTGACATAAAATTCAGCTTCAAATATAAGTGTGTACTATTGTGAAATTCCTGTTTTCATTAGGCAAAAATAACTAGTCTTAAATATTTGGGATTGGTTTTTTTTTCAGGTCATACAGCAGGTAGATGAACTGTTTGACAGAGAAGAACTTTCAGCAGCCCCTGATGCTGGCTGGCCTGACTGCTTCAATTCAGGTGTCTTCGTGTTCAAGCCTTCTCAAGAAACATACGACTCCTTGCTGAGTTTTGCAACCTCACAAGGCAGTTTTGATGGTAAGAGTGATACCACAGTGTTCTTTATTTGCAGCTCTGACAGGTCAACGTACAGATTTCTTTTAGGGAGACTAGAATTTATAAGCAGGGATTCCGACGAGGTGCTGTTCCTATATCAAGAGCTCACTGCAGTTCTTACTTGATGTTAAACAAAGAAAGAGATACAAGAGCTGGACATCACAATGTGACTGAAATACTGTTAAAACGAAGTTTAATTCCTCATAAACAAGCAAACAAACTATATGTCTAATGCCATATATACTTGTCATATTCATGACTTTACTAGAATGAAAAGGTCAAGGTCACAATGAATGTCAAATTTCCAGCACATGTTTCCCACAGAGCATGAAGGCTCTCTCTGGCTGTCTTTCTTCTCTCTCTATTCCCCACTCCCTCCTCTCTGCATACCCACACATACACAACAATAGCAGCTTAGTGTTGACTATATATAAATTGCATTTGACTTATCTGTATCTAGTCAATTGATGGAAAAGCATTCCACGACTAACACATTCATTCTTCCAATGATCATGCTAAGGTTAATAATCTGTCATGACCCTGACCTGGATATAAACAACTTTATATAATATGTGGTATTTCATAAAATGCACATTCTTGAAACAGCGGTGAATTTATTAGGTTTCTAATTGTTTTACATTTTCCAGAATCGTGATGTTACTGATTAATAACATACTGATACAATATTCATCAATGATGCCAAGCCATTTGTTGCTACGGCGATAGAATTGTAAATCTGCAATGGTTAGACTATTGCTTATTGAGTAGTTCATTGATAATCTTGTGGTTGATTAGTTGGCAAAATGTTTTTATTTTATTACAGTTGAAGAGAATGATATAGATAGGAAATTCCACAATTCTTATGTAAAACCAGCTTATCATGTAACATAGGGAAGACATTTTTTATACCTAAGTTTGTGGCTGTATGGGAAATGAATGCCAGCCAATAGTAGTAATAGTAAGCATTTCAGTGATGATTGAGGGAACATTTGGATGGTGTAGAGATTGTAAAGAAAAGTAATGATAATTATGGTGAAGTAATATTTTGGAAAGCTACACATCTTACTTGTTTTTGACAAATAGACTCTTTTTCCTCTTCATTAGGAACAAATAACGAATTAACATTTGTATGATAAACCATGGTATAATTTGATAAGAGTTCATTAGTCAATTGTGTGCCATGTGCCTGAAATCTTCACTGTTCTGCACAGTGTTAACTAAGTTATTACTTTGTAACATTTTGTAATAAGTTCTGACAAATGGACCTGTACCCCAGAGTGATAGCTAATTTCTTACCTTGTTACATTTTGTAATAAGTTCTGACAGATGGACATTTTCTCCATAGTGTTAGCTAAGTTATAACTTTGTTACATTTTGTTATAAGTTCTGACAAATGGACCTGTACCCCAGAGTGATAGCTAATTTCTTACCTTGTTACATTTTGTAATAAGTTCTGACAGATGGACATTTTCTCCATAGTGTTAGCTAAGTTATAACTTTGTTACATTTTGTTATAAGTTCTGACAAATGGACCTGTACCCCAGAGTGATAGCTAATTTCTTACCTTGTTACGTTTCGTAATAAGTTCTGACAGATGGACCTGTTCTTTCCAGAATTTCTTCTGAGGCAAATTTTGCAAAAACATACAAAAGTCAGCAGCAAGCCAGCTAGAGGGCTTCCTTTCTTGGAAAATCTGCAGTGCTCAAACCTAGATTTAAACCCACAGCAGTGAGGGGCTGTGAGACTGCAAGTCAATGACCGTAATGGCTTGACCACAGAGGTCCCTGACCTGTTTCCCTTACAAACATCTTGGTTAGAAAGATATGTTGAAAGATCTTTATTGTTTTGTTTTTTTTTGTTTTGGAATTTAACGTCGCTTTAACAGTATTTCAGTCATATCACGACGTTCAGCTCATTACAGGTGGAGGAAGACCCTGGGGGACCTCTGTACACTATTTCAGGCACAGAGTGCACCCGAGTAGAACCACCGACCTACCGCAAGCCAGCTGGAAGGGCTCTTTATTGAAAATCAGTGTCGAGTTTTTATTAAGTTTAAGACACTTTCCTGTGTGTTGAGAAGTTGAGTCGGATTATAACAAAAGTTGTTCACTATATAATATAACATTGTTTTCTGTCCACAGGTGGAGACCAGGGTCTATTAAATATGTACTTCAGTGACTGGGCTACCAAGGATATTTCCAAGCATCTTCCATTTATTTACAATGTAGTTTCACAAGCTTTCTATAGCTACCTACCAGCTTTCAAACAGTAAGTATAAGTGTTATATCACAATAGACAGGCTTTTCTACCAGAAATATAAAATATTTTTTCCACAGTTTTTGAGTTTAACACTAACAGGCTGTCACTTGGACCTATTTTTTTCCTACTTTGCTTCAAATTTTTCTATAATTTCTACTTTTTCATTTCAAAAGTTTTGAAAAAATTGAATGGTGTCATTTGTAAAAGATTTTAAAGTATATTTGCTGAAAAATATGTATATATCACCAATCATATCGCCACACATTTTACATTTTTCATCATGAGACTCCTTCGAAATGCTGGCTCCCTACAGCCACCTTGTAAAGTTGACAGTAGACAAAATGTTTTTTGTTTTTCTTTAACAAGATGAAGAGTAGTCTGCAAACTGTGATTGTAAGTATCTAAATCACAGTTTGAACTCAAGGTCTTGCTGATAAATGTTTCTCTTTTTTCTTCTTCAAAATACGTTTTAAATCTTATTTCTTTTCTACTTTTTTGCCAAAACATTTCCTACTTTTTGAACTATGGCCACTTGACAGCCTGCACTATGATAACATCCCTCTCTTTTAAAATTCTGAATAAGAAATCAGTTTAAAAATTTTTATTTTTGTAGTGAAGTTATGTATAAGTGCAGTGTAAACTTGTTAAAATTCCTTGCAGTCATACATCCTGGTTCATTTTTATTGAGCCCCTCTTTGAGGGAGCTAGACATAGCCCTCCTAATGTCTGTCGAGTGTGAGTGCGTTCATCCGGTTTTGTCCAGGCTGAAACTTCATTGCTGATTTAAAGATCAACAAAAACTTGGCACAATTGTTCACTATCATGAACTGATGTGTTGCATACAATAACCATATCTCTTCCCACCAGGTCAAGTTCACAAATTGAGGTTAAAGGTAAAATTTATTACTAAAACGTCGTGTCCAGGCTGTAACTTCCTTGCTGATTGAAGGATTTTCAAAGAATTTGGCACAATTGTTCACTGTCATGATCCAGTTTGTCCCATTTAATAACCAGGTCACTACCTACCAGGTCACGGTCACAAATTTAGGTTAAAGATAAAATTTCAGACTTAAAACGCTTTGTCTGGGCTGTAACTTCCTTGCTGATTGAAGGAATCTCAAAGAACTTGACACATTTGTTCTAAGTAATAAGACAATGTGTCTCAAGCATAAAGCAGGTCTGTAGCTGCAATGTCAAGGTCACAAATTCCGGTCAAAAGTCAAAATTAGGATGAAAATATCGTCTTGTCACACTTCCACTATGACAACATTGCTGTTATTCTTGAGACAGGCATATGTTTGGCGAGACATGTGGTATGTGACCATCCTTGTACATGTTAATGTGCATTTCTTATCTTTAACATTTGATTTCATAGATGTTACTGTCCACGATGTGCGAGAAAATTAAACTCTCAAGAAAAATAAATGATACCACAGTGTATGTCACTTGAGAAAATTTTTATTTCCTGTTTCATCTGCGATTATAATCTCTCTTGTATAAAATGCATAATGTCCTTATAAAACAAAAGATTAAGCTTTCCCCTTTCAGTTTTATTATTATAACACATTTATAAAGCACTTATCATAAAGTACACAAGTTCAAAAGTAAATGTCTTAGATTAAATGCCACTCAAGTAAAATTTGTAATGTCCTTATACAACAAAGGACTAACCTGTTCTCTCTGAGTTTACACTTTATTAGCTCGCCTGGTAAGCTCAAGTAGTTGTGTCAGCTTTTGGTGCGGGAGGCCACTGGTTTGATCCCCAACTAGGTCAGACCAAAGACTTTAAAATTGGTAATAATAGCTTTCCCTCCTTGGCACTCTGGATTTAGGGGAAGCATTACAACTGGTTTGTCGTTGTCAGGATAAAATGACCGGTCGGGGTTCAGCGCCCAGGTGTATCAGTGCAAAGAACCAGAGAGCTCTGCAGAAGAGTTCTCTGTGTCCACTTCCCTCTCTCTGTGCCGTTCATTAGCCCTAGCTGGCAAAAAGTGAAGTAAAAAAAATAAACCAACAAAGAAAGCCACTGGATTAAATTTTGTTTATTTCTGATTGAAAATGTCTCCTTTTTACTTTAAATCTAAGATTACATGGCACTGGAGTAAATTTTATTAATAAATAAACAAATAATGGTTCTATTCATATCAGCACTTTCTTTACTTTAGGTCCACCCTGTTTCCACTTTGCCACTGGGTCTGGTTTTGGACATCTATTTCATGCATTTTATTGGTCAATCTTTACCATGTGATACGATTTAGCCAATCACAGTCATAGTTTAATAAGAATCAGGGTTTGACTATGTTAAAGAAAATTTTGATAAATGCATACCCAGCCAGTTTGAGTCACTTATGCTCCTATTTTCCATTTCAGGTTCAAAGATAATGTAAAAATAGTTCATTTCATTGGTGCTGTGAAGCCATGGCATCACACTTACAACACAAAGACACGGAAAGTCACACCACTGGAGGGCACTGGCCATAGTCAAGAGTTTTTGCAGTTATGGTGGGATATTTTCATGACAATGGTGCAACCCAAACTAGACCCATCTCTGGTAAGTTATGAACTTGTGTTTTAGGTTTAGAGTGGAAAATCTTGTAGAAAGTTGATTAATTGGTATGATTGTCTTATGTTGCAGAATACATGGTGTCCTTGTTACTGGGTAATGGGTTGTTTGAGATGTGATGAGTCATGAGTATAAATTGTGATGAATAAATATGCTGACCGGTGTAAACTTTGGCTCAACTCTTTGCAAGTTATGAAGATGTCTTGGACTCTTTATCTTTTAAATGACAAACAGTTCAGATCAAGATCAGATTGTGATTGGCTGAAAATAAATCATGTGATAAATTTGAATCAATGAAAGTGCAAGAAACATTGAGCTTGAGAAAGAAGCTACAGTTTTATAACCTGAGATCCGATTGGTTTAGAAATTGATTTCTGATCTGGTTCCTACCTAACAGTGCAAGGAATTGAGTCAAATCTGTAGACATTTGTATCAGAAGATTGAAGTGCATGGAAATTGGCACACATGTATTATAACAAGCTATGTAGAAAGCAATAAATAATATGTATTTATGTTGATGGAAAATATATACTTCATCATTTGCTATTATTGATTATCATTTTGGTCGAGGTGTAACTAACAAGATTCATTTTGATAAAAAAAATTATATATTATCGTTTCATTTCATTTTAATGTGATGCAGATGTACTAACTTCACAGAATTATTGTAAGCATTATTTTGATATATATTCTTATAGATCTATTGTCATCTTTTCAAAAAGTTTGCTGATCAGGTGATTTGAGCTTTGGAATTTTTTTTTTTTTAATTTTTTTTTTTTGCTTTTTTATTTTTCATTTCAAGATTTAGAACATTACGGCTCCGCTATGTGAAAGGTTTGATTTTTATTATAAGAGTGTTTAGTTGTCAAAAAGCATAAAAGCAGTAGAAGTTGTAACTACAGTTTATTGGCAACATTGTGTGTGTGTGGAAGGGGTGGGAGGTCATTGCCTCTATAAAGTGTCAGTTAGCCAGTATCAAATACTGTTACATGAAAGTCTACTTGTACCTCTATTAATATCTTAGGGGTCAGTTGCATCTTAGGTTCAGTTATAAATGTCTGGTCAAAACATGACTCTGAGGCAGAACAATTATAAATGTTCAGTCAAAACATGACTCTGAGGCGGAACAATTGGTTTTCAGTATCATGGTTAAAAACTTTAGTGCTAGCTTGCTAATGGTTTTGGTTCTACTTGGGTATACCTAGGATCTTTCTCCACAATGGAAAAGCTGGAAAAGTTGCCATGTGACATAAACTAAATCTAAGAAAAGTTTTGACTGTCTGGTTTGGGCCAAAATCACTGTAAGGGGTGAATAATAGGGCTAACAGGGAAACTATAAACAAGCAAACATATTTATTTCATACAACCTAATGGGAAACATTTTCAGAAAGAAATAACCAGGACATTTTGACTGTTACAGTGCACATATAGATGACGTGTTTGAGATAAATAGGGCGTAACTTCATAGAGTAGTGACAGGGTTTCTTGCCCTTTAGTTGGAGGCATGTAGAAATTGTACTGTTAGACAAGCACTCAGTGTAGACTACTATCAGGTGACACCTTTCTCCCTGACTCATCCAGTTCACTCTCATTATGATTTTCCTGGGCTTTTCTTCTGCAACTCAACTACTCCAAGGGACTAAGTTTATATATCCGTACCCGATATCTTTATCTTCGTGAAATTGTGGTGTGAGTCCAGAAAGTTTGTACCTCATGGCACATTTTATCTTCGTGTAATTGTGGTGTGAGTCCAGAAAGTTTGTACCTCATGTTGTGCCAAACAAACCTATATGTGTGCTGCGCTGCTGTAAAAACCAATCCTCATAAACCTCATGTCTGCACTCATTCATTAACTTAGTCCGTAATAATTGAAATGGGTAATATTCCCAGAGCCTGTAGTAAGAATGGATAGTACTGTAAGTCTGTAATGAGTTGTAATATAAAATTGATTCATCTCATTTCATGATCTCAGTCTCTTTTTTGCTGACAAGGCAACTTTTACACGGTAGTCAACATTTAGAAAGATGAAAGAAAGAGTTTTCGTCTACACTGACAAACCTCCATTGTTTTTTTATAGCATTTTTAGCTTTTTTAGGTATGAAAAATTACCTGTGGATGATGATAATTTATGTGAAGTGTCGAGATTTATGCTATTGTGGTTTTGGTTGTAGAGTTTTTTGTAACACGGAGTATTTGTAGTAGCACTTTATCTAACTGAATTGTATGTCATTGATGTAGGTGGCACGTCTAGGAAATTAATTATGTGGGACATGTTTTTACATGAACTTAGGATGTTGGTTTGGGAATTGATAGGTCAAGGTTTCGGTTATGCAGATAGTGAATTATCTAGATGGGTTTTATCGTACAGATTCATTTTAACCCTTAGCCTGCTACCCGCAACTGTGATAGAATTTGCAAGCAGCTTGGATCCAGATTTGACACCGAATCCTGATCCAAGCTGTTTGTCACTCAGGCAATTATTTCTCCCAATATTGGGCAAATCCAATGGATTTTAAATCCAGGCAGACAACAATTTAAGCAGACGACATTTTTTTCAGAAGCCTAAGGTTTAATCTTGATAAGTGAAAAAGAAGGTTATAGTAGTCTTGTAGTGTAAGTTGGTTGTACATTGTACTTGTTCAGGTCTGTATACCCCCTGTGGGTCAGGGGGAGGATAGAATTTACCCACTGCTTGAGAGTGCAAGGTGGTAGAAACCCACCAAACATCGACACCCAAACACCATTGCATTCACCACATACATACTCCGGCGCAATATAGCCTTTGTGTGCTGACGTGCCGTAAAACCCCATTTCACTCACTCAGGTCTGTATATTTACTTGTCTGGGACAGTAAGACAAGACTTAATAACAAGTCTTGTGATCAGTGAAAAATAAAGTTTCAGGTAATGAATGGTGAATATGGTCTTGACATTTGTCAGATAATCTAACAGACATAATTAAGCTGATTGGTTCCATAACAGTACTATCTTGTGGGCTGATTCCCCATGGAACTGCATCTGCTTCCAACATTCTGATGTTTTTTTATGATTTTCCAATTCATTGTGACAATTGCTCTATTTCACCTACTTAAAATTTGTTGGTGTAATGTTCAGATTGATAGCTATCTCCAGTACTTTTGGTTTATTTTATTTCTTTTGTTCATCTACTGTAAGCAGATTTATTCAGTTTCCTACAAATAAAGCAGCCAAAAGCTAGGACAAACATTTTAAGGTGTGTTCAGATGTTGACCCTGTTCAGACAGTTAGATCTGACAGTAGAATCAATATCATGACATCTACCTTGTCTGACTAAGGGAACATTTTCTGATAATTGGTTATCAAAAGCAAAAAGGAAGAAATAATACAGCAGGATCTTGCAATTATAGAATAGAGAAAGTTTATTAGTTCATTGTTTCCTCTCTTGTCTTACAACATTTTCAGTTAACATCAGCTTCTGAAGAGATTTAGATGTACATCTAAGCTTTGTTTAGTTACAAAATTTTCACTTTTTTTTGCCAAAGATATTTAAACGTAAATCTAAGCTTCTTTTTTCATACAATATTTTCAGATTTCATCAGCTTTCCTGAAGATATTTAGATGTAAATCTAAGCAGTTTTTGTTTCTTGTGATATTTTCAGTTTAGATCATTTTTGCTGAAGTGATATGGATATTAATCTGAGCTTTTTTTCTTACCAATCCATTTAAGTTTAAACGTATTTGCAGAAATCGGATTTAAACAAGGTTTCACAACTTTGATGAAGTTTTCTAATTAGCTGTGAAATCACCTTTTCTGTCAGATATTTTATTGTTTATCATCAAGAAACCTTCTATTATAAACCCTTAGCCTGCTGAAAATATGTCGTCTGCTAAAACTGTCGTCTGCCTAGAATTTAAAATTCATCAGAATCACCCAATATTTGGAGTACCAATTGGCCGAGTGTCAAACAGCTTGGATCCTGATTAGGCACCGAAATACTCGGCATCTAATCTGGATCCAAGCTGTTTTCAAATTCTATCATAGTTGCCCCTAGCAGGCTTAAGGTTAAATAACCTCTTCTATATAACATGATCTCTGTACAGATTCTCCACATTTCAAGAGCTGGCAGTGCAAAATACTACAGTCAGCATTGTAAATGAATGATTGCTTGGCACTCGGCTAATCACAGCCCTGAACTCCGTCAAGGACATTGTTATTATCAGCATCTACTACTTTACAAAAAAAACACCAGATGGCTTGATATTTAACAACATGCTGTGTCAGTTAAGATTGTTCTGTACTCATTGTGGTATTTCAGACTACCTGAACAAAATTTAAATGTATACTTTGGATGCTTCTCTGAACCATGCTATGTTATCTCTGTTGTTTTCACTGCATTCAAACTTTTTCCAATGACCATGAAGAGGGCTGCATTTAGCAGCAGGATTAGTTGTCTAGTTATGTGTTCATAAGACAATAAAGGAAGTCATGTCTAAGATATTACAGTTAGATAAATGAAGGAAGTCATTCATATGTCACATGAATATTACCCAATATGACAGGGTATGTCCAGTCTAACAGTTAGGTCTGAATCTTGAAGGTCAAGGTCACACTTTCAAATGTTTTTCTGAGGGAAATAACTTTTTTAAAGGCATTGCCCGCAATACGGAAAATTTAGAAAAACTAGTAAAGTTCACCCAGGATGAGAAGGTGTGTCACATTTAACAGATAAATGGGTCAAAATCTTGGTTCAGACACAAAGTTTTATCTATCAAAAGAAACTGCTTCATACTTCACACAAATAACACCCAAGATGCACAGTTAATTCAAATAGCCTTTAACAATTAGTCACTAAAGTTCAAAGGTTATGATTATTTCTAGTTGTTTTCACAGAATGGGAATAATGTGCAAAAGTTAGGTAATAGGTCAAGGTCAACATATGTTATATTTTTAACCAGGATTTTAACAGGATTGTGTTTTGAACCACTTAGGGTCAAGGTCAAGGTCCCTCTTACTAAAGAGAGAAAAATGACTGAAAATAGATATCTCTAATTATGGTTGAGATAATGTAACCAAAATAAGTATGTGGAAAGAATTTATGGAGAGCTTTTTTGGGATTGGGGCTCCAAAAGAAATAGAAAAATGGTTGCAACTCAATTCTTTATTTACATTTCATTTATGATAACTGAACATGGTATATAAATGTTCCTAAAATGAAAACATGTTTTGCACTGGGTCATATTTAAAAGAAAAATATG
>JAULCC010424633.1:0-11228 GCA_032358795.1 Nuttallia obscurata | reverse complement strand
ATGTTTAAATGCATGCATGCATTTACTAAAAGATGAGACTCTCTCCGATGGGAAAAATAAACGAGTATATGAGATAATATGTTCGCCTATATCACCTTCTCCGTGGTAAATCACTTACTATAGCAAGTGGTTTAAACATTCCCGTTTTAGTAAACGCAAGTAAGCAAAGCATTCAAAAATGAAATATTTACTTTTGGGATTTGCGAATAGTTTTGGGGAAGGTATGCTAAATAGTTCTCTAACTTAAACTCTGCTTATTTCCCGATAAGAACTAGCTATTAGTTTAAACACATTGCGACTCCGTTTCATGTTTAGAACCAGTATCTGGCGTAAAATGAGTTTTCTCTCGTTAAATAAAGTCATTGTTATTGTTATTATTATTATTATTATAAAATGAAGGGAACGAGAACTATCCATCCACTGAAGACCCATCTTGTGCATATGGTTCTCATAATGAAAATATTCCTCCATTTTTTTTTGAATATGTAAAATTTGCGACATACAGCTTTATTGTACTTTGAACCCATTACTACATTATGGTATTATGAATTTAGATTTTCTTGAAATATGTCGGTCTGAATAATCTTTTGATAAAAACGATATGATCTTAGACATAAATTTGCCACCACTCAGCTATTGATGGTTTGTTTGTTTGTTTGATTTACGTCATTTTCTGCCAGCTAGGGCTAATGGACGTCCCATAGAGAGGGAAGCAGGTACACAGAACTCTTCTGTAGAGAACTATGGTTTCTTTAACATCCCCAGTGTATGGGAGCTGAACCCCGGCCGGTCACTTTATCCTGACACCGACAAACCAGTCGTTATGCTAACCCTAAATCCTGAGCGTCAAGGAGGGAAGCCATTACTACCATTTTTTTAAAAAGTCTTTGGTATGACCCGGCCGGGGATCGAACCCGCGGCCTCCCGCACAAAAAGCCTACTAATGGTACAAGTTGTAAAAAAACTGAAGTTAAATACTTGTTCAGCCTTTTTAGTCACTTTTATACTCTCACAGTGTATTTGGGTAACTGGCTGTAATAATAATGATAATAAACCAAATCAAATTCAGATGGCGCTGACAAACAACTTCCTGTACGGTAACACTAAATGAATACAGAGGGTTGATAAAAATTATACTCATTTTAAAAAGTCATCATTTCATAGTTATCTTCTTAACGCCCACTTCAAATCAAATTATGACGCATATACTATACTAGGGCAATGACAATATTTTCAGCTTGTCAACATCCTCGTTTTCGATTCCAGATTCACAGATAAATCTCTGTAAAACGACATTCGTTGTCTTTATTCTTTTTAACAGTCTCGTCGAGATTCAGATCCACCGATACTGACTTTTATGCAAAATAGATTGCTAAATTGTTAATTGATATATGTCAATGCAATATTGTAACGTGACCAAAAAGGTAAAATGTTTAAACTCCTCCATATTAAAAAGATATAAGCTTATATTTCATCTAATAAATTCAGAAAACTAGTATGAACACGTCAGAACTTTTTGTTCACATTCACTTCCATCATAGTCACGCCTTAATTCTTGTTTCACTTTTAAAACCCACGCGCTTCCTGATCGTAAATGAATAACAACGTATCTGTCTTTCAATCTATGTCTTTTTTTTTATCTGAATATGATTATCTGTCTTTCTCTCTATCCCTGCTTCCTGTCTGTCTCTCTGTCTCTTTATTCCGTCTTCTTCTGTCTATTTATATCTAGATTTCGGACTATGTGTATCTGGCTGAGTCTGTCTGTTTGTCTCTCTCCATGTCTATCTATTTTTACATCTCTTCATTTTCTCTCTCTCTTTATCTCTCTTTATATTATTCCCTAATTCTCTTTCTCTCTGTTTCTATGTTTCTGTCTCTCTCTCTATTTGTTTAAATCTGTCTTTCCGTCTCTATCTTTTTGTCTTCTCTCTCTTTCTCTCTCTCTCTATCAGTCTCTCTTTCTCTCTGAGTACGAGTGTGTCTTTCTTAGTAGCAGTCTATCTATTTCAATCTTTATCTTTCTATCCATGTCTGTCTGTATGCCTCTCTCTCTCTCTTTCTATCAATCTCTCTCTCTGTGTCTCTCTCACATGAAACTGGCCACAGCATTTCAATTTTTCAAGTAACAAAAAGACATATACAAAACAGATTTGATTTTCTTATAACCGATCTTATAATTATAAAATGATACTATTTATAGACTTTAAAGAAAACAATTTTCCCCAACAAGCAGCCCAAAATCGCTTATCTGCTTTAAGTAATGAATAAGAATGTACGAGTTTTTATTAAATCGGTGTTTGACATTTTATTGATTGATATTTTCTTTCGAGTTGTTTGTTTTCGTTTGACATTATACAGCCAAAATGAGTTTCTAAGTGTTCGCCTTACAAAAAAATAAAGTCCTTTAAATTCATTTATTAGAAATTGATATTTTACGTCAACTTTTATAAGTGCAAACCTATAACTTGCAGAGTATATATCTCACAATTTAGCTAAAAAAATGTACGTTCGTGGTAATTTAAACAATTGTCGTAATACTAAAATTGTCCAACAGCGTCCTGGTAACGTATGAATCATACGTATAAGAGTGTATGACCTTTGGTGCATTGTCATGTATCCATGGTGATATCGTGCTCTTCGATGCCGAGCTGTGACGGGGTTCTTACGACCAAAACCAAAGATAAGATTTCTTTTATGAGCTGAATTTCCTGTAGTTGTTTTGACCACACTGACTATTTTAGCAATTTACAAAAAATAAAAAAAATGTTTTTACAAACACTGGACCACATCATTTTGCATTGTCCATAAACACTCTATCCTAGATTTAAAATTGAGTGTATCCCCTAAAAACGCGTAGATGATCGAACAAAGAAATCCAAAATTCAAAAGTGAATAAAAACAAAGGAAATTTTATTGAAGTTGACTTCGATAATTCTGAGGGATTTTGCTTTCTTAAAGACATAATAAAGCTCAAAATCGCAATAATTTCTTTCTTTTTTGCAGGTCAAACAAGGTGCATATCGCAATATTGGGTCCCTAAGCTATCATAAATACATGCAACACAATTACAAACTTAAAATCGAGTATTTATCAACTCATCATTGTTGACATTCTGGACTCTGTCGTAACAAACCAGAACCTTTTATCTATAATCGGAGGTTGCTCATATGTTTGCACATATGCACACATGCGAATGACATCACACGCATAGTGGTACACATTGAATACTACACATTAAATCATGTCACGAGACGCGTTCGTGATATTTATCCATGAATTGGTGTGTATGTGTGGGGTGGGGGCGTCTCCGATATACCATCAACGATATGGCATGTAAACAATATCTCAGACTACTTTGACAGTAAAATCAGATATAAACACATAGATCTAGCGATTACATACAGTGGATGGAATTTCACATGCTAAACTACATATTTTCAGTGAAAGCTTTTATTCATCATTACACAGACTCTAAATAACATGATTTTAAACGTTTTTGAGGCTTTAAGGAAAATAGATATACATACATCATTACTTAAGTGATATAAATATTATACCGAAATATATCGAATCTGTGCAGCCAAGTGCCAGTCCAAGAGGACGTGTTTAGGTCAGGTGGATTACCTAGCATATATATCTAGGCCTGAACCTTATGGATTACTTGGTAATTGATGGACGCTTTTCACTAGGTCACATTCATCACCGTTTCGTTCATATAATAGTAGCGAAACTGCTCTTCATCTTTTGTGAAAATGATTTTGTGTGTTTGTTTATTTGGGGTTTAACTCGTAGCCTGCTGAAAAAATGTCGTTTGCTTAAATTGTCGTCTGTCTAGATTTTAAAATTAATCGGATTCGCCTAATATTTGGAGAAACAATTGGCCGAGTGTCAAATAGCTTAGACCCGGATTTACTCGGCGTCTAATCTGGATCCAAGTTGCAAATTCTATCACGGTCGCGCTTAGCAGGCTAAAGGTTAAGCAGTCACACCAACACAATGCAGGTCATAATTATGCCGACTTATCATGGGGTAAGAAAACCACACGTGCCCTTATATAGAACCACCGACCAGATTGATCGCTTCCTTACATGGGAGCTTGTATGATTAGAACAGGGATTCGAACACACAGCCCCACAGCCGTGTAGGGCCACGTGACTTCAAGTCAACGGCTCTAACCAATACGTCACAGATAACCCTAATGAAGATGTAAGTGAGGATGATGATAACGATGATTATGGATGATTATGGACCCATTTATCTGAAGGGATTGTTTGCAGGAGTTAATATTTTAATACATTATACACCCATTTTACCATTTTATTTGTTCGAATAAATATTTCAGATTGTTCAGGTGAATTGTTATACATTTTGTAATCGTCGTGTCCCCCGCTTCCATATTACAACAACTTGTTAAAACCGCCCGACCTGTATATTGTTATCACTTGGCACATTAAACGATTGCACGAGTACTGTGCCAACAACGTGATATCATATCTCAATTACACAGCAAAGCAAATAGCCAAGTATATTGTTGTAAGTAGGGTTGTTTTTTGCCTGTCTAAGCTATTTAGTTAATTGGGTATGAGCATGACATTAATTTTACACGCAGTTTTATATAATCAGTGCGGTGATTTTTATCACACGGAAACATTGATCTCAACCGGCGACTTACCGCACAGCGACTGGGCTTACCCTTTGTGGTATCGCTAGTATTAAATAAATTATGTAAATAGCACTGATAAGTGTTTAATTGATGTTACCAATGATCGTTTTCATGACCTAGATCTAGATAAACGGGACAGACTTCACCATGTTATTTGTGTCTACACTGCTCACACCTCAAGGATTTTGGCCCAAAACCTGCTATCTGGTAGATGGGCGACTGTTACTGTGTTTTTTGTGTTCAGGTAGAATGTATACATTTCAATTGGTGTTCAGGAAAATAAAATCTAAAATGTATATTTATCTCATGACGTTGCTTATTTCCGGTGGAATATAATCATCACGTATTTTCTTATACAAACAACACGTTACATATACGAACCGATGACGTCATGTCGTAATGTAGAATATTTTGACGAAATATGACGTCATAGAACTAACTGGATTATAAATTTTGTTAAAATCAATAAGAAAAATCTTTATAACCTCTTCTTATATTGTCATGTGATAAAAAGAATATCAGATTCGTTTTCACTTTATATAAAATTTTATATCCCTGAACTGGACTCGTCTAATAAAATTTTATATAAAGTGAAAACTCATCAGATATTTATTTTGGTGTTAAAGTATTTAGGTTGTCTAGACATTTACCTGAAACAGTCACGGTTATTTAAAACAAAAACTTCACTATTCGAAGTTATTTAAAGACTATTAGATCTAGCCATTAATTTCCTTGTCTTCAAAGATTAATGACTTATCAAATTATTATATCTTAAAGACATTTACCATTCTCTTCGAACAGCATAAATTAATTCATATGATATTTTTTTTGTAAATGGTTATATGATTTTGATCACGTAACTTGAAACCCGACTCACTTGCACTAGCTAATAGGACACAATTAATAACTGCCATTTGTGTCTAAGTGGGTGTCTTTACAATCTTGGTAAAACAAAACCGATGAAAATATACCTTCAATCTTGTTTGCCTTGAAATAAAAATATGTAAATTTTCATTTATCCCCACAAAGAAGCCAATTCGTTGCTTCATTGATATTCAAACCCATATTTACACTTAATGATGCATAATGTTTTCACATTAATATGGCGTCCATTTATTATCATAACTCGGTGTTTGTCCAAGTACGTTTCTGTCAGTGCATCACTATTGAAACCTGACTAGCAAAACAAGTTAGAACAGAAATATGAAAAGTCGCAATATGATCCCATTAACCTGAAATATGACAATGTGATCTTTAAGCTCAGCTAAAATAGTAGAAGCTATCTGTGTCAACACGCTAGAAGCAATATGTGTCAACACGCTTATAGAAGCAATTTGTGTCAACACACTATAAGCAATCTTTTTTGACACGCACTTTCACATAATTTTCACCAATTTCTAGCTTAATGTTTAAAGCGGCTCATTCACAGATAGCAATTGACAAAAATACGAAAATTCTTTTCGAAAATAAAACTATCGACCATAGTTTTGATTCAGGTCTTAAAATAATTCGAGTAAAACAATTATTTTAGTCTAATTCATCGAAGTAAACGTTGAAATGAAATATAAATGATTAAAAAACATATTTCTAGATTTGTCCGACTTTACCATTGGAAATTTGCTCATCTGTAAATGCGCCACTTAAAATAGCATCTTAGATACGACGGTGTACAGATCGAAGTATAAACGAAAAAACAGAAAATGTCAGCTACGGCTACAAGTATCTTTTTTGATACATCACATCATTGCTCTAACTGATAAATATTTAGTATATTTTATGATGCTTTGTTTAGTTTTCCTTATCTAAAAAAAAAAAAGACAGTTTACGGTTACCGCAAGATTAATGTTCCATAGATTTCAGTGAGCGTAAAAGTTCATGGGGTAAGGCGTATAGTTTACACGCAAGCGGTCTTGATTCGATCCTGGTTGTGGATGATTTAAATTTATCCAGAAACTATCATAATTTAATTTTTACAAACCTACAAAGCAGCATATTTCTAGCATGCATCAGTAATGTCAAGATTATTGTCATATAGCTCCGTCAAAAGGTATGATACGAGTGTTAATGTATTTATGACCAAAATCGTTTTTCTTAACAGCCACTCGAGCTGCATGTGAGGAAGACATTTCCCTTCCGCCTAGATACTTGGTTCGCTGCGTTAGATATAAATGAAGTATTATTCAACACCAATAAAAGACAAATGCACTCTTGCATACAGTATTGATTCATTCATTCGCCCCATACAAAAAGAATAAAAACAACAACGACGTTTATATTAAACTCATTTAGACGTTCTTAAAAATTTCAGGCAGTTGTTGTCAAGCACAGATTCCTTGCTCAGACTTCAGAGTTTCAACTGATTTCAGAGTATTTTTATTTAATACTTTTACAAAAGTTTCGTATCTTTTGCTAGGCTGGTTAGAAATGATATTTTTGCAAGGGAGTGTATTAAAATTTTATAGAATTTTCTAAAAGTTTAGAGTTCTGTGAATTTTGTCAATCGTATGTCTGTCTGCATGCTTGCAACCTCAAGAAAATTTTCCGCGCCTGCGCGGGCCCTTTTTCAGTACGTATAGAATCTTACGAATTTAAAAGGCATGCTAACAGTCGTTATCAATGTCAAACTGTATAGTTTATAGATGTTGCAAATTGCTGGGTATGAAAGGTGCAGTGGGGTGGAGTGGAAATAATGTCCGCCTTGCCCTCAAGGCTGCGGGTTCGAACCACGAAGGGGACCTTTCTATTGACTTTCATAAGACACCAAATACTTGCTCTACAAGGAAACGGACTCATATGTGTTTCTTTTAGCCATGGGCGTATTATATAATATAGCTGAAATAATAGATTAAAACTTATATGGTACCATACAGACAGATTACTGGCGGCTTTATACAAACGAAGGCAAGTTATGGTACATTTATGTTACACTGAAGTGTCTTTTGTGATATATCTATGACACTGATGTTGTGAAAACAAGACCGTCACCATATATTATTGCAGTTATGAAGTTTAAAGCTTTACATTTCTGGTCATCTGAGGTCGCCATCTGTGAAATCACGTGGTTACCAACAACTTAAAGTGCAAGGACGAAATCTTGCATGAAGGTGCATTACATGGTCAATATTTGGACTCTTTGTCGTGACACAAGACTGACGGGGGTAAAAGTAAACATAGGCCATTGTTGTTGTCAGTAAATTTGAAATGCCGACTGGTTTTGTTTTCGGTGTTAACATTTGTTTAACCGTGTATTCAACCCCCGTGGACAATGAAAACATGAAATGATAATTTAAATGTTATACTGAATAGGGCGGTTTCTTACGAGAATGTTTCGCTTAATACAAGGAGGTTACATAACCTGATGGCTCCTGCATTAAACCAGGACTTCTTGGGTTGTTGGCGACCGATGAAACCAAGTACGCTAGTAATATATATATAAAAGTATGCGTATACCCAAGCAAACTGGAGCCCTCACCGATACCCATCTTCAAAACACTCACTTGGGGAATTTGACTTGGTCTTTTTATTCTGTTTTTTTTTCACACAAACTTCTCCCGCTACTGAATTTTGATCAACCAGATTAACGCTTATAGATTAGGTTTGCCTGAAGTTGCTCAACAATCCAAAAGCTCTTTAAACAGTGTTAACTTACTACTCAACGGTACAAGTCACGGAATCTATTCGAATGGCAAATAACTTTTGTTATTTAACTAAAAGTCCACGTCGAGAAGAGCTACTGATGTTCCTACGCGACATTGTTTGATTATTGCATCGTTGGAAACATATCTCTTATGTTATGCTGAAGCTAGTAACAACGTGTAGAAATATTCGACAGCGTTAGTCAGTCTAACATTATGCCTTACTAAATTGTATGTATTTAAAGCGAACACGCTTTCAACACTGATACTTGTTGCAATGTCTGTATAGATGAACCAAATTACGTTACTGCAAGGATAAAAGATGAACATATATAAAAGGTAAACATGCGTTTGTTTTAGATCTGCTGAGATCACGACAAAGTTTCGTGCTTGCAACAATCAACAACAACCGTGTCAATCTTTATATCGCGTTTGTGAAGTGATATGTTTATATTTAATCACCGAACTTTTGCTATCTTTCAAAGCATTGTTTTTTGTTATTCGGTATGAATGTTATATCAAACCGTTTGCTGAAATCGTGTTAAAAGGTCACGTGTACTACACGAACCCATTTACTCCTTCCTGATTCATGTCAATAATCATCCACAAAAAGTAGTTCTCGTTTTTATGAACTGCGTATTAATACTACTGACCCAGTTACATCAAAGGTAACGATAACTATTCGGAAAAGAATATCTACAGTCTAAATAGTGATTAACGTTTCAGGGATACAGACAAAAGATTGCTCTTATTAGGCTTAAGATGTATCGAACATTTTCAATAGCTTCACTTCTTTGATTACATTCACATTTTATTGTCCTTTAGTGCTGCTTATCATAATGAAACTACATATATCACGTCTTTAACCCGGATTAAATCATTAACCTTTAGCCTGCTAAGGGCGACCGTGATAGAATTTCCAAACAGCTTGGATCCAGATTAGACGCCGAGTAACTCGGCGTCTAATCAGAAACCACGCTGTTTGACACTCGGCCAATTGTATTGGGCGATTCTGATGAATTTTAAAATTTAGGCAGACGACAGTTTAAGCAGACGACATTGTTTTAGCAGGCTAAGGGTTAAAGGTCAGCTGATCCGTAACTGTGAAGCTTTAGAGATCAGCCACATCACTATGCTGTTGAAAACTCTGCCGTTATTTCTGTCGACATTATAGTTTTGTAATGTAGATATTATATTGGTATTATTTCTGTCGACATACTCCATATTGGAATGTAGTCGTTATACCGTTGTTAATAAAACACCACAGTTCCAACATTAGAGTCATACCATATTCAAATAAATAAATATGTTTCAGCATCGAAAAATCATCGAAAACCCTGAATAAACATTAATTCAAGGGAACATATCCGTTTTACAAGACATGTAACATAGAGGGACGATGTCAGGGAAATCTTGGCGTTGAGAGACAAGAGACACGAATGTTTTAACCCCGTGTTAAGTTGTCTTCTCAGAGGGAATACACACATGGTGTGGCATATAAAGGCCTGGGAATAAGTAATAGGACAGACAAATATGGGTAGAAATAAAGAGACAGAGAGAGAGAGAGAGAGAGAAGACATACAGGGAAGTGCACAAAGAAACACAGAGAGGGAGAGAAATAGAGAGAAAGAGAGAGATAAGGAAAATGAAATAGACAATGGCACTCTTCATTATAAAAAAGCTTATAAATGATATATAAATAACTATGCTTATATCATTCCACTTAAGTTTTGACTAATAAAGTTTCATTAAAGAAACAATGGGGCACTGTTATAATGCCTGAATTTCGTGTAATTGTAATGGAATATCCGATATGTTGATCCCCGTTTAAACAGTCTCATATTCTGAGATTAAGGTTTTCATTTCCATGAGCCTTACATATGCTATAGACGAATTAATTTGATAAATGAAACCAATTTCCAAACCTATTTCAACCGAAACAACTGTAAGATAGAAGAACAAAAGATGTCAAAATTTGGAGCTTCAATGGTCGTATGTCGCATACAAAAGTTGACTGTGATATGATATTTAATTTAAATATTTCTTTCAAGAGTATTACTCGTATACAGGATTCATTTTGAAGTTTTCTTTGCAGATGAATGGCGAACTATCATATACATATTAGCAAATCCATCTCGGATTACAAGGAAATAATCGCGTGTTCAACTTACAGTAACTTATAATCTTGTCACTGAACGATTGGCGATGCAACACATTCAAGAGGAACAATCAACTCGGACGGTTATTCAATTAGAAAACTGCCATATGAATATGCGTTTAGATTTTATTGGTTTCCAGTCTATTTCAAATATGGTGATTTCTAATATATCTAGCTTCGACTTTCCATCTATAGTTTAAACTCATGTCCTAACGCACAATTAACATTCCACAACTGGTAATATGTTCTATTATATACTAATATGAAGGGTTTAATTTTTTTATTCATTGCTTATCAATTGATAGTCAACATACTGTACAGTATATCAGATATGAAACTTAGAGCTTAGAGCCCCAACCCTTATTACTCGTTACCAAAAAGTTTACTTCGCTACACAAAGTAGTGCGTTTTACAGCAACACCCAGAATGACAATAGTGGAGATTGCAAGCAAGTACTCGTGTTATAAAAATCTAAGCGTTCACTAGAATTATACAAGTTTTAAAAAGAAGCAGTGAAATACCACAGTGCTACAATCCTAAGCTTTGTTGCATTTTCCTTTATTTGGAATTTAACGTCGCTTTAAATAACAGTATTTCAGTCATATCGCGACGTCCAGCTCATTACCGGTAGAGGAATACCCCCGGAGACCTCTTTACACTATTTCAGGCACAGAACGTACCCAGGTAGAACTACCGACCTACCGCAAGCCAGCTGGAAGGCTTCCTCACTTGAAAAATCCGAAGTGCCCAGACCAGGATTCGAACCCAC
>JAULCC010424301.1:0-11230 GCA_032358795.1 Nuttallia obscurata | reverse complement strand
ATAAAAAACAAACATGTTAAGTTTGTGATGAGAATCTGTTTCTTGTGCACCTAGAAATTGTTTTACTTTATATAAAACCTCAAATATTACATCATACGGTAAACTGCACGTGTAATTATGTGTCATGCCACTTTATTGTGTCATAAGCCTTTATTACTCGTGATACGCTGATCCGTTGGTATGTGCATCTGTTTTTATTATCCACTGTATCATTACTAAAACTATTGTTTCTGACGACAAAGTCGATAATGAAAGCAAGGTTTATAGCATGTGCCGGATAGACTGAGTTTTTTTCCGTCGCTCATACACTTGTAGCCTCTGCACTTTTATATCTTTGCTTGTGTCTTAACGTTTTACATAAAACGCACACAGAAGAAAGATAGTGTCAGGCTCAGCGAAATCAGACGGACGTCTGTGAGAAGGAGATGACAGCGTTCGTCGGTTTGGAGGATATAAAATAACACAGTCGGCTTCATAAACCGCCATAAATATGTCTACATTGACCATATAAACCAACGGGAGGATGCCTGTGATGAATTGAGTTGTTTTATATCTAGTTCTCTAATTAATTATAACACTTAGCCCAAACTAAGGGGTTGATAGCTGTCTATTCCTGGTAGAAAATACAAATCATTTTTTAATGAATCGGGACTAAATTGAAATGAAGGGGTTAAATGATTTGCGTGAGCTTTTTTATGAAGATGCTAGTTTGTTTTATACAGGCCATTCTAAATCTGAAATGTACCAAGCAACCAGATCCATGGTTAAACAAAGTGTGATGGACGCATTAGATTATATGAAAACATGTGTTGTTGTGTTTTCTTTTATCAGCTGCAATCGATTCGATATGCAAGCAAGTCACTGCATAATTGTGTGTTTGTTTAGTTGTTGTTATTTTTGGTGTTATGTTTTGTTGTTGTTTATGTTAGTTCTTTTAGTTGTTTTATTCGTATTCTTGCTTATCAGATCACAAAATCGCTCGACTGACCAAAATTATTGATTCAAGCTCTCTTGATAAAATGAATACAAAGAAATGAAACAAAATGATTTCAACTAAGACGTATATGCACGCATCTGTATTCTAGATTTTTTAACCACATTTATATAGCACTCTTTTACATTATTGGACATAACCCTCAATGTTGCTTTAGTTGGCAAGTAATTTATGGCGCAGGTACTACTCATCTATACACATGGGTGGAGTGTGGTGCATGCGGGATTATGTTTCTGCCCAGAAACATCTGACGGCCTGTTCAGAATTTGAACCATGGATCCATTCGACCCTTAGGCCTGAGTCTTACCACTAGACCACTGTCTCCATATCTTGTATACGATTATGTGTTTGTACTAGAAATCCTTTTCAGTGGCATACCTATAATGTTAATTATTTTGTAACAGCAGGTTGTTTATTTTACTTTTCAGAAGGTTGCTGGGTACAAAATCCGTAAAATGCAGGCGGGCACGCGGTCCGCTTCCATTGACGGCAGCGGAGGAGTTGCCCCGTCCTCCGGCGGAAAGAAGGGCCGACGATTGTCCTGTCCACCGGCAACTATGTTGGAGAATGCAGTGATGGTAAAACGAGCCCCGTTCACGCAGGTAGCTTTTGACGAGTTACATCTGAAGTCTGTGGATGATGAGAAGGAAAGTTTTATGGAAAAACTGAAGTCCAAGTGTAGCTGTTCTAGGCAGAAGACGTGGAAAATTGTTTCGTCGTATCTACCGATAATCAATGTGTTACGATATTATAACATTAAAGACTACATGGTGACGGATATCTTAGCCGGTGTGACCATTGGCATTCTTCATATTCCCCAGGCTCTTGCCTTTGGCTTACTGACCTCAGTGAAAGTTGAAAATGGCTTGTACACTTCCGTCTGGCCTGTTCTACTCTACGTCATCTTTGGGACGTCCGCGCACGTATCCATGGGCACCAGCGCTGTGATATGTATTGTCACAGCGTCAGTCGTCGATCGCCAAGCAGGCATTTTTAAGGAAGCAAATCCGCACCTCATAATGAATAATAGTACGGATAATGCAACTTTAAGTTGGCAGGACATTCCAGAATTCATGGACTTCAAGGAGGCTACCGCCATGGGAATCGCCTTCTTCACTGGCGCTATCCTTATCGTCATGGGTCTTCTAAAACTAGGATTCATAACTGCCTATCTTTCCGACTCGTTTTTCAGCGCATTTACTTCCGGTGCAGGTGTTCATATTGCTACAAGTCAAATTCCCGCGATTCTCGGACTGAAAGTAGCTCGTTTTGGTGGTATGTTTAAAATCATAAAAACGTATGGTGCTATTTTTGAAGCAATACCTGATGTAAATGTGGCTTCTCTTCTGATAGCATTAGTGTCCGCAGTCATAATCATCTTCGTGAAAGACTACATTAACGAAAAGTTCAAACACAAACTACCAATACCAATTCCTGTGGAACTCTTCATTGTCATTGGTGCAACCCTGGTGTCGTATTTTGTCGGGATGGCTGAAAAATACAACGTCGTCGTCGTCAGCACGATTCCAAACACCATTCCTCCACCTGTAATACCATCATTCGAAGGAGCGGAATCCTATTTTGTTGACTGCTTTGTTCTTGCAATTCTAATCTTCGCAAACACCATAGCTATGGCAAAGATTTGCGCGAAACGGCACAACTATGAAGTGGATGACAGCCAGGAACTAATAGCCTACGGTATTTGCAACTTTGGCAGCTCGTTCTTTCGTTGCTTCCCGTCGGCTGTAGCACCACCTAGGTCAATGGTTGCCAGTACAATGAACACAAAAACAACAATTTGTGGAATCTTCTCGACGGCGCTACTCATCATGATTATCCTGGTTATGAGCAATTTATTCGAGCCATTGCCAAAATCTGCTCTAGCAGCCATTATCGTCGTTGCACTGAAAGGTCTGTTCCTACAGCTGAAAGACTGCGTAAAATTCTGGAAGGTCAATAAAATTGATTTCGTAATCTGGTTTTTCACTTTGGTCAGTGTTGTTTTTCTTGACATCGACTTTGGACTCGGCATCGGCGTGGTTGTGTCTCTCATTACCGTGGTGTTCCAGGCTCAGTTTGCTCGTGGGTACAGGGTTGGTCGTACGATGAAAGATCCAGCATTAGTTGAACACAAGAAATACACAGATTCCATGGAAGTATCAGGAATCAAGGTTTACAAATTTCATTCCAGTTTGTTTTTCGCAAACGCAGAAATCTTTCGAATGGCACTGTACAGAGCGACGGTTAATCCTAGGAAAATATTGAAGTTTATCAAGAAACAGGAGCGGAAAAATAAGAAAAATGAGAAGAACGATAGAAAGGCATCTACCGACAATTTCACAAATAAATTTGAAGGTCAAACACAAGTCGAAATACCAGGAATAGTAGTGAACGGGACCAAGGACTCGTCTGAAAAATCTTTTTCATCAAACGTAAACGGAAACGCTAACGGCAATGGTATTACCACTGTGTCTGGGAAATTTGGACGTCTCGAGAGTTCCTCGTCGAACGAATCTCAGAAAAATCTTGTTGGCGTTGACAACCCCGTCTACAGTGGAAAAGATGACGGAGGTTTCCAACAAACATTGGATATACCATACGAGTACAACCTGTATCGGCGAAACATGAGTGTAACAACCATTACGACCATGGGATCGACAGACGAACCCATCGATCCGGATGATGGGCAGGAATTGGTTACAGAAGAAAAGATCAGACGCATGCGCAGAATACATCATGTGGTTATTGACTTTTCAACGATTAACTACATGGACATTTCGGGTGCAAATGTGATCAGCCATATCTATAAAGAATACGGTCACGTCAACATTAAAGTTTTTCTGGCGAACGTTTCTCTTGATGTTCGTGAAACCATGGAACACGCGGGTGTGTTTGATACTATCCCAAAAGAACACATATTTTTAGACGTTCTAGATGCAATAGCTGTGGCTAAGCTTGAAATGGTGATACCGATACCAGAAGAAGGGTATGAAGACTTTACGATAGAGGAGGCAGCGGAAGATAAATACGTCACTATGATTGGTTGAATCAACCAAACAAATGGACATATGTAAATTTTTTGTAATATATGTAACTATATTTGCAGTTTTTGTTTTTCATATATATACACATATATATGTAGAATGGTGTTCAATTATTGTTACTATATAGACATATAAACTGTTTTGTTTTATTTTCATACATATGATTTGAAGAAATCAAATTTATACTAAACCCAAATAGAAAGTTAATCACACACTAAAACCAACATCATAATCCAAACTATCAATTTTGATGTGATTTCTTTGTTCTACGTCGTTCTAAAAATCAAACTACTTTGTATTAATTGTCAATTTACAGTCACTGTACTACTATTAGACATGTTCGATAATCAAAACATCAAGAGACAAACACACGGTGGTATTTTAGCGGCTTTATGTAGAACAGCGTCATATTTCTTTCGCCAATTGTGTCAAAGCTCCGACAACATGAGAGCAGTTTGTCAAGAAATAGATTTTATCTGCACTGCGTTAAATGCAGAATTTTAAATCTTTTTATATGCTGACTACCCTTTAAAAGTTGCACAATGTCATTGCCTAGCTTACATATAATGTAAAATACAACTTGTCATGTCGGCAATCATTGTTTATGTTTACGAGTGCACAAACACATGACGGTAACAGAAAAAAGTTCGATGATTTAAAAACAGAAAAAAAAAAACCCGCAAAATTCGTTGATGATTGTCCATACAAAATTTATTTAACATCAGTTCTATTCCAAGTCGCAAAATTTAGTTTCTGCAATTTCCATTTAAATATGCCTTTCTACCCTTATTCTGTTAATGTTATTTCCATTCAGCTTTACCTAGACTATGCGGTTTTAAAGATGACACATTTACTTGGCATTTCTGCAATGAAATATTCCCAGTGGGACAATGCATGTCTCTTATAAAAGACAAAATTGAAAGTAAACGTTCCTCAAATGGTATTA
The DNA here is from genome assembly GCA_032358795.1 of Nuttallia obscurata. Lineage (NCBI taxonomy): Eukaryota > Metazoa > Mollusca > Bivalvia > Cardiida > Psammobiidae > Nuttallia > Nuttallia obscurata. The sequence continues at coordinate 6,246 of JAULCC010424301.1, read as the reverse complement.
TTTACTTACCATTTTTATCTCTATTTATCGCACTTTAATCTCATAAACCACACAAAAGCTTTCCTCAAAGTGAGGTATATATCATCATCTTGTGTTCTGATCGTATAGCTATTGTCTGCGTCGATATAGAACATACGTTAAACAGATCCTTTTTGTTAAGCATTGTTATCAGAAATCCATTTATCCCTGAGTGCAAGGCGCGGTAAATAGACAGTAAATGGTATTCTGTTTTAAATTAAATGGATCTTGAGTTAACAAGAACTGTTTTAGTTACCTGTATATTATAGTTTGTATATGTTATTTAGTTTATACTAAAAATTTCTACGTGTTGTGTTTTGTACTGTATCAATTTTGTTAGTTTTCTACAAGAAACTTTACTCTCTGACATTTTCGTTTTGTTTTATGATGTTTCCGACTGCTAAAAATCTTGGCATTTTCACATGCAACTATTAACTATTTTTAGCAAAAAAACAAAGATAGCATATTTTGCAGAATTCTAGAAAGATCAAAGTCCTAACAATTATATTGCATTTTAAACCATGGCTTTCATGTTATCTTAATTATTACAGTTAATAAGCTTAACGATATAGGTAGTCTTAAATTGTTTGATCTTCTGATTCTTATATGTTACACAGAAATATATTAGATATTATTTGGCTATTTTCAAAAGAGAACGTATTCCAGTGCAATTTTATTTTATATCATGGATGTTTTCATAATTATGCATCGTATCTTAAATGATTCTCTTTGTTAAACATAGTGAACCATTTGTAGAGAGACGCTGTTATTTAACACAGTTTTGTCTTGATATGTAATTAATTTTTTGTTTCATACCAACTGTCATGTTACTGTTTCAATATTGATGAAATCAAAATAACAATTTTTTAAGGTTACTCATTTTTTTTATAAGTTTTAATTCCTCTGACATTATAGGCAGACAGTCTTGCACTTGTGAACAGGAAATTCTGTAAACCAAATATGACCGTGACATTTATTTTGGGTACTGTTTGCATTCGCGTATATATTTCATCAAGACTGAAAGTTCGTTAGCTGATAAAAAGAGTGTTTTATTTCTGAAATAAATATTTACACCAGGAATATTGTTTGTTATACATGTATCTTTATTTCCCCCATACTTGTTCCATAAAATAGAATCCTAATAGATATTTATAAAGGAGCATTGTTTTTTAGTTTGCTTTATCATAGTGCTCTGTGTAAGTATACATGGAGTGTCAAAATTTGCTTAGGGTAAGGCTTGCTTCATGTATTCTTTTCCAAGCCAGGTTAGTCTGTTCGACGATTCGGTGGATATCGTCCATCCGGGCATCTATGGTGTCCCCCGGGGTCGCCGGTTTACAGTTACTATGGAGACCACCAATTCCTCTTATTGGGAAAACTAGGGAAATCTCCTTAAAAAAAATCATTTCATTCTATGCAAATATCATATTCATCGTTCATAATAATGCATTTTATAACATAACTTACGGCGTTATATATTTTGCGACGTCCACGTTTTGATATTCACTAGTGAGTATTTGGATATAGATAAATGACGTCACAATATTTGCGACCCGCTCTGGCACCGTGAAATTCTTTAATGGAAACGCGTGAATAAATTGGAAACCTCGATGACGTCACTTCGACAACAATGCCATCTGTATAAAGAGATGTTTGTGTGTTCATGTGACAAATTTATCTGTTTTAGGTAGTTATGTTTTTAAATAGAATCTTGCATTCGTGCTCTTGAATGGTTGGATTTATCAAATACGACTTTTGAAAACGACAAAAACTTGGCAAGTCTCGTCATTATCGTTTTCAAAAATCTCATTTTATAAATCCGATCATTCATAAGCACTACTGTAAGATCATCTATATCTATATAGAGAAATGAGAAATACACAGTACTTATTAAAAAATTATATGACATAATAAAGAATGTTCGTAACCAAATAAAGAATGTGCACTACAAAACAAATAAACATATACTAACAAGTCATTTACTTTAAATAATAACGAATGTATATAATATAATATGAATGTATTTAACATATTAAGGAATGTACAAAACAAGCCAAAGAGTATATATAACATACTAAAGACTACATAACAACATTAAAAATGTACATTACATAAGACATGAAACGAGGGTTGCTTAATAAGTTGTGAGCCTCATATGAAAGGGTTTGGCTTTTGGCAGACATATTGCATTTTTTTTCAACGTAATCCTCGTCACCATGTAAACACCTTTCTAGCAACGTTTAAGGACCTCAATGCCACCTTTTCCTGACCGATCAGAATATCCTCCACAGCATGTATGACCTCATCATCTGACCGAATGAAGGTACCGGAAATGGCCTTTTTTCAATTTTGGAAATAGATGAAATTCTGATTGAGCGAAATCAGGCGAATAAGCTGGATGCTCTATCAATTCAAAGCCGCACTCGTTAATGGCAGCTATAGCAATGACAGACTTGTGAACAGGGGCAATGTCCTGGTGGAACAATATACCTTTACTGAGTTTTGCGCGGCGCTTGAGTTTTAATAGTTTCTCTCCACGGCTGACTAAGAAGTGATGCATAATATGTGCCATTGATTGATTGCTTGTCCCTTTCGCAGATAATCTACCATCAGAATACCATCTTAACACCCGCTTAACTCCTTCAATACAATACAAGGCTCACAAAACTTATCAAGCAACCCTCGTATGAACATGCTGATAAATACACATAACAGTCTGGTCGGGGTCTGCAAAAGCTTTGGCAATTATACCTGATTAATCGTCTTTGACGACATTTTCTTCACTTTGAAAAAAAATGCCCTTGGCAGCAGAATAAATGTTTGTATGTATGTTGGTATGTTCGACCAGTATGTTATATAATGTATGAAACCACCAACAAACACTTGATTTGATAACTTCAACAGGTCAGTATTTTATTATTTTCTAAATATCTATTGTGTCTTAATTTAAATTGAGGTTTGGTGCCAATTCACCTGAGTTGGAATTTTTTGCAAAATGTTTTACTTATGTTTTAAAATCTGCTGTTCTGTACTTTGAAACCCTAGAGTTTTGAGACCTATAAACCGGTAGTATATGTTGAAGTAAGGTATGATGGGGGATGGGTCGCCTTATAAAAATGACGGGGGTGGAATAAATGGGTCACTTGTTGATTGAAATAAAACAAATACATTTTACATAAAAAAAGCAGAACAAAACAGTAAGAAACAATATTAAATTGACATATTAAGTTAATAAGAAATGATCAAAACATGATAAACAACACATTTAACATAATAAAGACTGTACAAACCAAAATACAAACTGCACATAATATGATTGGAAATGATCAGAACATAACAAATAGTTCAAATGGCATAATTAAGACTGTATACAGCAAAAAAATCGCGCATAGCATAGTAAGTAATACAAATTACTTATTAACTGCTGTACATAATAAATTGAAAACAAAATGCCCATTACATAAGGAATGACAAAAAACTAATACATATATTACTTTAAATTGTCATACTGTATATGATAACATTAAATAACATAAAGCGCACACATTACGTAGTAAGGAAGAAGGCCTACTTTACATGACATAGAAATATATAAATATATATAAAATACACTACGAGATAAAAATTGCGCATACCTGTAACAAAAGAAGAATACACATAACACCAAAAAGATTATACAAAGTATAAAGTCTCTCTATTAGTCAAAATATCAACCTATTGTTTCCTAAAAGTAAGAATCTCTGTAGCAAGTCAAACTCCGAAGATATCCGTTACAATTTAATAATTCTTACATTTCCAGAATGTTCAAAATTTAATCTTAAGCTGCCAGCTTTTTAAAACAGATTTTGCAATCATTTGCGTAATATTGTTTGTTTATTTGTTTGTTTATTTGAAATTTAACGTCGCTTTAACTGTATGTCAGTCATATCACGACGTCCAGCTAATTACAAGTAGGGGAAGTCCCCGGGGGACCCCTGAACACTATTTCAGGCACAGAGTGCACCAAGGTAAAACCACCGACCTACCGCAAGCCAGCTGGAAGGCTTCCTCACTTGAAAAATCCGAAGTGCCCAGACCGGGATTCCAATCCACAGCGGTGAGGGGCTGAGAGATTGCAAGTCAATGACTATAACCAAGGAGGCCCCTGGATAGGATTGTAAAGTATAATAGAGTTGTTATTATTGTAGACACGGTCTCCTTGCACTGTTTGTTTATTAAGAATTTAACATCGCTTTAACAGTATTTCAGTCATATCCCAACATCCAGATCATTACAGGTGGAAGAAATTTTAGGCACAGAGTGCACCAAGGAGACTTTGCTATCTGCTAAGTTTCAACAATAAATGTTGTGCCAAACGTTGTGTGTCTTAATAACACAAAGGAAATTTGTCTATACTTACAGTCTCTAAGAGTTGTTTCATTGAAGAAGACTCTGTGAATTTGGCATTTTCTTGGACAACAGTTTCAATGAGGACTTCCTGATTATGTCTGAAATAAGAGTGAATTTTTCATTTCAAGGTGTTGACTTAAAGCTTCAACCTCTAGTTGTCATCATACTTCATTACATTTTCAATTAGTGGATTCTTAATAATAACTGATCTTGGACAAACAAAATTAACAGGAAAATTCTGCTGTTACTGTTATGGAATTTGGTTGCATCAATCGAATGAGACAATTTATTTTGAGACTACAAGACAGAAAGATGTACCAGTATTGTACAATCAGCAAATACATACTGACCTGTGATTACAAGATACAAGATTGGTCAGTTACAATAACTGCCTGACCATTAGCTGTATACAAGGAACATAAATCTGGGCAAAGATGAGCAATACTTTTCTTTTGTAACAATTTTAAGACTATGTAAGCTCACCTGTAACCAACTTACCATGCATACCCTGATTAATAAATGAGAACTTTTAATCTTTTCTTTATAGATTTTAATAGTTCAGTTTATAATTTTGCGGGACTTTTCGTGTGACCAAATATGGAAAACATTGCATACCCTGATCCAATAGTTCATAAATAAACCATCTGATGAACTGGGTTTACACATTCCTCTAAGTCTAGGCTATTATTTACCAGCATTCAATGGGTTTCAAGTTACATTATTATAACTTATCTTACAGTTTTTTTGTTTTTATTGTACCTGTATTTTGTTATAAAATTTTATAATCTATATATTATAAAACATTATATCTATTGCTATTGGCAGAACACTACTTACAGCACTTCGTTCAGTGAGCCTTTTGCTTTCTGTAAATTTGGTAGAAACAACCCCAGTAGACCTGTAGTAAACTTCTCTACCACAGCAGGGTCAACAACCACCTCCATATCTCCATTTTCTACAAACACACAATATGCTTTTTTTTTTTCTCAATATAAATAATTTTGCTTCATTCATATCTATATTAATAATGAACCAGACCACAAAGTCTGGCCAGTGCAGGGCTTGAAGGCAGTATCTAGAAAAGATGCTATTTTCACACACAGATTGAGAATGGGTTCATACCAAAACCCATGTTTTCATTTAGAATATCTTGCAGCTATCTTGATCAAATTTCAGGAAAAGAAAATTCACTAATTTCAGGGATAAGGTCCAAAATGGGACTTATAGAATTAAATTCCACTTCATGAAAACACTGATCAGAAAAGATATACTTAAGTATCCTTCAGCTGGATAGTGGTAATCAGAACTCATTACAAGATTAAATGATTTGTTGTTTTTTGTGAGGGGTTTTCTGTCACTCTAACACAGTTTAGATCTTATGTTGATTTTTTCAGGTTTTCAAGACCAAAGTTCTTTCTTGGTAGAGCCACCAGCCTTCTTTAAGCTAGCTGGATAACTTTCTTACTTGGAAGAAAAAGTGGCCTAAGTTCAGCCATGACTCAGTACCACAACAAACAGCAGCGGTCAAGAACCAAGTGACTGCAAGTTAACGACTTAAACCATACACTACCATGATAACCACGCTGCCATGGGACCCATCATGAAGAGAATGGAGCTTCCTTTTGACAAAAATTGTATTTTGTTACTCTTAATCAGATAGATAAGTATCTATGTTAAACATCTAGATATATACCAGGATATAAACAGTGTGCTTATAAGAACAAGAAGATTAAGATATCAGATTTTATCTTCAGTCTGTAAAGGGAATTAGTTCAGAGATGTTACCAGTAGGTTCAGATGAAGTTGTTTCTTGTGGAAGCTCAGAAGTATCTGTCACAG
>JAULCC010424189.1:0-10727 GCA_032358795.1 Nuttallia obscurata | reverse complement strand
GTTTTTTACATAAAATGCCATTTTAAATTCACGAAGAGAGTGTGTACGCTGTAAAATTATATATAATGTGGCTGCAACCTGAGAAATCAGGTCAACACCATAGAAAGCAAATTTAACCTTAGCCTGCTAAGGGTGACTGTAATTGAATCTGCAAACAGCTTGGATCTAGATTAGATGCTGAGTAATTGACACTTGGCCAATTGTTTCTCCAAATATTGGGCAATTCTGATGCAATTTAAGATATAGGCAGACGACAGTATAAGCAATTTTTTCAGCAGGCTAAGGTTTAAAAGTTACCTAATTTGATATGTTCTGATCCTTTCAAATCAAAAGATTTTAAGTAGTATTTGAATTGTTTTGTTTTTCAAAAATGATATTTCATTGTTTTATCTTTGATTGCAGCACCCATGACCACACCAGCAATGTCATCCCCCCCTACTTCACCCCCCATCTCTAGGCCATCAAGTCCAACATCAAATGTTGTTGTCTTGCCTAGTGGCATGTCTATTCACATAAAAGGTAAGAAAGACTAATATGTTTACATTCAACCATGAACCTCCATAAAACAGTCAGTTGCTCATCACATAATTTGAACCTGTGATTCTGTGAAACTACAGCATATTATGTACACAGGTATTTCTAATTGAAATGAGGAATTTAAATTAAAAAAAACAAAACAACTTGTGCTCAATTTAAAGGTCAGATTTCTATTGAAAATGAAATTCTTACATTGGATTTTCAGGTGGTTTAAACACTGACGATGATGATGATATACAGATACGCAAACGGCGGCGTAGCACATCTACAGAAAGTCTTGTGTCCCCTACTGGTACCCCAGTACCCCAAGTCACCTACACCACAACCATAGCTAATGTTCCCACAGTTTCACCCAAGAAAATCACAATCAGTAAGACTCCACAAGCACAACCAAGAGTTGTTACAAGTGGAAGTCAAACACAGAAGGTATATGTCTCATACCATTAAAAACCAACATGAATAGTCATATTGTTTTATTAGCTCATCTGATTTTTGAAAAACAAGGCCATAAGGTTTGATATTATACATAGATCATAGGTTGATAGTGTAGTTAAAAGTTTATTTAAGAATGGTTCTTTGGGCCTGAATTAGCCTTACCACAGAGGTCACATGGTTACTTTGAATTATATAGCAAAAACTTCAGATTGCTTTTAATAGTAAAGTGGCTGGTCAACTTTACATGAATCATTGTTTGGGTATCTTCTACTAATTTTGTTCAAATCATAACTCGGGAATCAGAAGAGGTCCAGCCAGTGGCTTATAAGAAAAAAAAGGTAATCAGGACCATAATGGTATTCTTGTTATTAGATATTAGGCAGAATGTAGAAGCTGGATACAGTTGTCAGTATCAGATTATTATAGATGTGCAGATATGTTATACATTATAGTTGAAGGAACTGAGATAAAGAGAACTCTGAACTTCATCTCCTTTGAAGTGAATAATGAAATAACATTTGTTCAATATGTGTATAATTTTCCTAGGTTATACTGGTGTCAAACCAAGGACAGACACCACATGGGGGTCTGCAGAAATCTGTATCTACCCCAGTAGTGAGGTCTACCATCTCAACAGGAACATCCACATCAAGTCAGAACAAATCCATCATTTACCCATCTAGTAGTGTAGCCAGTAGCATGGCCAATATTGTAACTATGACAACACCATCCTCCACAACCAGTACAACTTCGTCAGGTAAGTCTTTTATGTTTTTTCAACTTTCCATTTGTGTTGCTCTAGTAGCAGATAAACTATCATTGAGACATAAAAGTGCATAGCTATATTGTAAACCATGACAGCAGGGATGTCATACAGCCATCTTTCAAAACAAATAGTGTCACAAACTACTGTAAGGATTTGTTTGTACCATACCAGACATGTATCACTCATGAAACAGGTAAGAAATCCATTGTTGCATACAGTCAGATACTATTACCTTGAAGTACAAGGACTTAAAAATATATATTGATGTATAAGGAGTTCGACGTTATGAAGTTTACCTCATAGACATAAAAAACACATATACATATGCATGTATGATATGCCTATTGACATGTATGTGCAAAGAATAAAAAATTTAATTCTTGATTTTAATATTATTAAAAATTTGTATTTGTTTATAAAAAAAAAATAAAAAGCATGACTATGTTCATCTTTTATTTCATTTGCAAATAAATGACATGCATACATATCAAAGATAAATATATGTATATGTATAATAACAACATTCAAAACATAAAGAATGCAGTACCTATATCACCTTAGCATTTAGTAGTACACAAATATTTAGCCTTTTAATAGTTTATGCAAATTATCTTTCAGTAGCAAACACACATACTAAACTCAAGTCAATATTCTGCCAACAATGACATGTGTACATGTATACAAAATTTATTCAGTACCTCATTCAGTTATGTAAATTTAAGGAATACACTTAACATTTTAGCATATGCTTTTACGTAATATTGATGTCAACATTGGGGAAACCAATTTATTATAAAGAACAATATTTACAATTTTGCTCACATCACACATACATGAGATTTGAATTGCGTAAAACTATTCACCATGCAGTGACCGATTTCTAATAATAAAGAGCAGTTAATTTTATTCATTAAAAACAATGATTCTTTAATTGTTGGTAGTGTTGTATAAAGTTTTCTTACACTTCCACTTCAATAAGCTTCATATGTAATGAATGATAACTCTGCCTAGGAGATTTCTACTGCCAATGTTTTTATTTATGGCGAAATTATGCTCTAATTTTTCCTTTGGAATGAGGGTAATAGTTATATGATTGCAGGTTTGAGCCCCATATGGGGCCTTTCTCATGACCATCATTTGACACCAAGTATAGTTCAAACCAGGCAACAGTCTTGAAAGTGTTTCTACAAGCCAAAGGCTTTCAACATAACGGAGCTTTATAAACTAAACTCATACAGTAGTTAGTTAACTATTAGAACTAGGTTTCTATCAAAAACCAGCTAGATCTGCAAATGCCTGATTGGAATATTTCACCAGAAATAGTCAAAGTTGGTAAAATAGAGCCTGTTAGTGCAATTAGTGCCATCACAAACAGGGCCTCAAATTCACCAACCCTTAAAACTAATATTCTGATACTTAACCCAAAACATTCATTAAGAAAAAAAACTCAAGATAATTGGGTTCATCAAGATATTTCATAGCTGTTTTTATGAAGGTACATAAATGGCCCAAGGTTATTTGTTGATTTAACTCTAAAGGATACTTCTCTTAATGATCTTTTATGGCCTTCATTTCAAGCTATACAGTGTTCTAGAGGACTGATGAGTAATTTTGAGGTCAGACTTCCAGTGATCTCAATCATTACCAATGAGAATCTGTGTCTTTCTGCTTTTCTAGTTTTCTCCAACTTGTCTTCCTCAGTTATCTCCCCCTCATCATCCACAACAGTTGGCACCTCAACAACAGCTTTCTTAACTCCCACCATCAGTGTTTCACGGCCGAGGTTTAAGACTGTACCCAGACAGAAAATATTGCAAGTAAGTTGGATTTGGGCTGGATGTGAAATTCCATTCTCCTGAAATGTTTAATGAACAAATTTTGTTGAATATTTATCAGTCTAAAAATAGTATGTGTATATACTTGCAGTAAAATTAGAAAGCTTTGCTTGGGGTTTAATTCTCTCTGTAGTAACACTTATTTGGTTAGCTGACAGAGAGAGGAAGTGCAGTGGCAAGAAATGTAAGTCTTTCTGCAATAATGTTTGAGTTATTCCTCCATGTTCATTTTTTTCCGTGGTATAACTCTTTAAAGCATTGAAGATATTCAGTTGAATATCAAGTGTGAGTACTTGGCAGACAGAAGAAAGGCAATGTATAAGAACTATAACTCTGTGTTAGATATTTGTGAAGATAGTCCCCTATTAGAAGATGGTCCCTATTATTATTTTCATGACCGGAGCATTTCCCAGTAGAATTAAAGGTGTTCAAATAGACAAAGGGGAGAGAGAGAAAGTGCAGGGTAAAAGAATTTTAATTCTTTCTGCTATAATTTTATTTTATGTATAGGAATCACCTTGTCCATCAATTGTCTGTCTGTCCATATGTCTTGTAAGTACAATTTCTCTTTAATGGATGGACCAATACTGCTGAAACTTTTAAACTTGGCGTTTACCACTGCAGGATGTGCATGGAGGAGGATAATAATCTCTGTCCAGAATATTTTGAGGAAGATAATTTAACTTACTTAGTTTAATATTGCAATATGTTGCAACAGGTCTTTAAATTAGTAGGACCAATACTGATGAAACTTTACACAGTTGCAGTACACCACCTGAGGATGTGCATAAAGTAGGATAATCTCTGTCAGAAATATTTCAAGGGAGATAATTGAAGTGACTCTTTTTTTTAAATTTTTGTTGAAGAAGAAATTATTCACAAAGTTACAGTGGTAGGGGTTACAGTAGTGCAGAACAGGAGGTATCCTTTTGTTAGTTGACTCACAGTTCAAGTTATTATTAATATTATAAGCTATATGTTATTCCCCTTTGTTCATTCAACTTCATAGAATATAGATGACATTTAGAGAAACTGCAGTGTTTTCAAATATTTCTTTGAATAATTAAGTGTCCTTTCCTATGCCAGCTCTTGTTTAATTTGGTAAATTATCAAATATCCAGCATATCTGTAGTTCTACTGGAAAATTGCAATTATGATTTTTATTCGCTCATGTTTCTCTAAAAGTTACAAAACACTATTTTCCTACTTATGATTGTTTATTGGTGGCATTTTCTCAAAGAATTGCTTAAATTGCTTTTGTAAAACATAAACTGTGGTTTTAATCCACCTGTGTATTGATATTTCAGCTGCCCCCACCCCGGCCTGGTGTAGTAATACCAATGGGTCCCCAGCCTGTCCAACCAAATCCTCAGTCTCTACAAGGTTTTAAACCTGTCACCAAAAACACACCCACTATCCAAATAAGGCAGGAGGGAGGTAAGCACTAGCCAAAGGTCAAGATAGAATTTCTGATTATAAAACATGTTTTAGCTCACCTGAGTCAAAGGCTCAGGGGAGGTATTGTGATAGGTCTACGTCGGGCATATGTCGTGTGTTGTATGTTGTATTTCATACATCCTCAATTTGTTTGAAACCACTGAATGGAAGTTGATGAAACTTGGCTTGGATATTCTTTGGATGGTCCCCTTTAAAAAATGTTTAAAAAATTCAATTCCATGAAGAATTGTGGTTGCCATGGCAAATCTTCTCCTCCAAAACTGTTGATCCAATTTCAAGATGATTTCACAGAAATGATCCTTGGGTGGACCTGTAACAAAGTTGTTGAAAGAATAATGATATGTCAAAAAACATGGCAGCCAAGTGCTGGGCAGGTTTTCCTGATATAGCTATACAGAAAACTTTGAAAATCTTTTTCTCTTTAACTACAGGTTCAATTTCAAATTAATTGCACAGAAATGATCCTTGGATAGACTTTTTACAAAAATTTTCATAGAATTTGATCCCATGCAGAACTCCGGTTTGCCATTACAGCAGAAAGGAAAAACTTTAAAGATCTTCTAGAGGCCAGATTTGAAAATTACATGGCATAAGTGTTCCTTTAGTGACCCTCTACAAAGACCATTTTCCCTATATGGTTTGGATTATATGGACTCTTGGGTCAAATATGGCCCCCAGTGGGGGTGGGGGGTCTTATTTTACAGTAACTTTTATAGTATAAATTTTCCAAAATCTCTGCAAGCCTACTAGCTAGAGCTTAGAAGTTTTTATTTGTAACACTAAATACATGTCCTTTATTGAGTTAAAATGTGTTAAATTGGTGACACTGGGGTCAGATTTGGGTATCTTATTTTACATAGACTAATATTGTGAAAACTGAAAGCCACGTCTCCTTTGAATTTATACAGACTATAACATTATATACAGGTTCTTTACCAAGTTTGTTCAAATGGTGACCCTGAGATCAAATTGTGCCTGATGTCTTATTTAAATACATTTATATCACGAAAACTAAAAAGATCTTATTCTCTAAAATCATACATGCTAGAACATATATTTAAATGGAATATCACAAAATATCTTTATTTGTATATCTGTATGATAATAACAGCTATGACAAATTCTTTAAAACAGCTGTGATTTTCTTGTAGAATATCAAATCAATTTTGGTACTTTCAGGAACATATTGCTAATTGTTTGGCAGAGAAAAAGGTTAAGACTGTTTTTAGACAAAGAGAAGTAGGAGAAATTAAAACTATATTGATAGTGATCTCTATAGCTTGGGTTGTTAATGATAGCCTTGAACTGGCTGAGCATCTGTTTTAATAGATATTTTACACTATACAAATTGACACAATTGCAATAGAAGTAATGTTGGATATATTAAAGTAACTCGAGTTCCATTGGCTTCATATATAGGTACAGATATCTGAATAGGTAACACTCCTTGTTAATCTGACAGTTTCAAAACATTTAAAATGACAGCACATAATGTTTACTGATGATGTGTATTCATAAACAATATTTTGCCTGTGTCTTATATATAGTTCCAATTCTGCAGGCATGAAGATCATTACCCAAAGTATTCCAGGGGGCACCAGTAAAATTCTACCCAAGCCAAGTCAGATGTCCACACCTGGTGGAACCCCTGTGGTGGTGGTCAGTGCAGGTAGCAGTACACCATCATCTGTTACCATGGTGAACAGATCTGGGGCTTCTATAACAGGTTGGTCATAGTAATATGCTTTGTAATCGTTACCTAAATGTATAAAGTAGCAAAAATTCAGATGTTAAAAAATTTGAATACTGCCCTGACATTATGCTGACTTTTAAAACAAATAGTACATTATAACATTAAGATTTAAGTAACAGAGATATAAACCTGTCTTTAAGAACCATGTTTCCAAAAGGTGCTTCTTTGACAAGTGTTTTTTTTTAACTCGATGCCTATGACATAATCATTATACTGACACCAATTATATTTCTGAAACCACTTCTTCAGAGAGCATCTGTACAGGAAAAATGAAGGTCAGGTTTTTAACCTCATTTTCTTTGAGAATCCTTGTTTAAGATAAACAATTCAGGTTGCTTGGTTTGGCGTCAGCTTTCAAAATTTTTTGTATGGGCCATAACTATAAAAGTTTGTGCTTGTGGCCGTAACAGTTAAAATCCAGAGTTGCTATTTAAAAAAGATTTTGTCTCTGAAAACTGCCATATTTTCTGTTAGTATATCTTTTCTGTAGCCATAAAATTGCATTCAACCTGTTGTCAAGCTGAGTTTGAAATAATTTCTTTTCATAGAAATGTTGCAGTCATTTTTGACAAATTGTATAAGTAAGGATTTTATACTCCAGGTGCCACAGCGGGAACTAAAGTACTTAATATACAAACTCAGGGAGGAAAAATAATTTCAGCACCGAGGGGATCAAGTGTTGTGACTGTCAATCCAAAAACATTACATCTGACAGCAGTGAAAAATGCATCAGGAATCTCGGGTTAGTTCTTGTCATATTATTGTTTGTGTTTGTTATCCTAGTGTCACATTGAAACTAACGACTGGTTTAGATGTAAATCACTGTTACTGGTAATCAGAATCGATACAGATGAAAAAAAAATAATTTCATAACCTATTTTAAAAACTAGTTGGGATAATCAAAGCAAATTACATTTAGAATGGTCTTTTGAATTGTAAATGATTTTGATGAAACAGTATATTGTAGCCCACTGGGTGGTCAAACTTCATTTTTAATGACACTGTGAAGAAAAAAAAAATTGTTTGGTACCAAATATCATTTTCTAATCAGTAATTATGGTATCAACAGATTCTGTATTTGGAAAGAAAAACTCCAAATTGGAAATGTTCTGCTTTGATGAGAATTAAAATTTCAGAGTCAGGGCTCTGCATGTAGTGATATCTGTCACATGCCAACTCCTTTTCAGATTTACTTGGTGCTGTTGTGTGGGTTATATAATGTGTGTCTTATTCTCAGAAGGTCTAGGTTTCTACCTTGGAAAATGATTCAGAAATGTTTAGGTTTTCATTTAAATGAGAAAAGATACAGTTTAAACTAGATTTACTAGACAATTAGCTATAAAGATTTAAGATGGGTCTTCAAACTTTATTCTCATGTTTGAGATTGCTGTCTTACTGCTGTTTTGCCAACATAAACTTATTAGTTTTTCGTTAAATTGTGTAAGAAATCTGCTACATAAAATTGTGTCATAAGCTCTAAATATCATTTGCAGGTACAAAACCCAACGTTATAGTTGTGCAGAAGACCCAGCCTCGTCGGACAGTGACTTCAGCTCAGGGGGGTACACCAGGCAAGTCAACAACAGCTGTCATCTCAAGTCCCTTTGAAAAGGTATGTTCTAAATATGAATACCTGGTTAATTTCAGTTTTATAATATATCCAAGGCTTATGCAATTATTGAATTATTATATATGGAAGTTATTCTGAAATGAATAAATCAATTTTAAGCTCTAACAACTGATCTATGAATAGTCTGAGCTAATGCAGTCAACCTTTCATTGACTTTATTAAAGTTTTCAAGTTATTTATCTGAAATTTTATATGTGATTAGTAGATGAATAGAGGAAGTGCATTGATGAAGAAGAGTAACTCTGTGAGTCATTTGCCTTTGTTCATTTTTAGCTCCCCTGAGCCAGAACAATTATCTCCCATAACAAGATGATTTGTTCTGCACATCAGCCAGCTATCTACCCCTACAAGGTCACATTTTTTGGAAAACATGATTTACATAGACATATATATATATATATATAGTGTAATTTTTAGATTTCAATACAATGGTCAAGATCATTAAAGGATGTTGAGTGCAGCAGTCTTCTCATAAAATGCTGTCTTTGTTTTTTATACAGGAGCTGGTGAGTTTTCTACAGAAACAGGATCCAACCAAGCAGTATGTTGTTACCACAACAACGGCCAACTTGGCCAGGTCTGGAGACTCCCAGAGAAAAGTAATTGTTACCACATCTGCCCATGGAGACTTTGCAAAACAGGTGAGAGGAATGTTTATTCTACCTAGATAGTTAAACTCACAACAAACAGAACAAATGTTCTTAGTGATTTTCTTAAAATTTAGTGTGTATTTTGATTTCATTTAAAATATTCCTAGTTAATGCATAAGGGCATGCCTTTAATAGTTTTCATTTTTAGTTTCACATCATATTTTTTTTAAAAAATAATGGTTAAAATTGCAATCATTAGGTAATCGAATGAAAGTTTACAAAGATATATTGATTTAAAGTTCCTCTCCCACGTAGGTGAGGAAATCCCCGGGTTTTACTAAAGGAGTTCCTCTGACCCTAACCAGTAACATGAACTATCAAAAACAGTGAAAAGGACTGGTTGAGGGACAGAGAAGACTTGGATTAACTGTATTAACTAAAACATGGGGGGGGGGGGGAGGGAACCTGTATGACTTCATTTTTTATTGAATAATGAAAAATTGGAGAAAAAAACTTGGCACACATATTTCCAATATTGAAATGATGTGCAAAGGGAATGTTTCTGCTAGCTCAATTGGAGGTTAAAGTAACACTAGGTAAGTGCTAACACTTGGCCTCTGTGTGCCGACACTTTGCCTCTGTGTGCTGACACCTGGGTCTCTCAGTGCTAATACTTGGTCTCTCAGTGCTGACACTTGGCTTTTCAGTGCTAACACTTGGTCTCTCAGTGCTGGCACTTTGCCTCTGTGTGCTGACACATGGTCTCTCAGTGCTGGCACTTTGCCTTTCAGTGTTGACACTTTGGTCTCTCAGTGCTAACACTTGGCCTCTCAGTGCTAACACTTAGCCTTTTAGTGCTGTTTGGTTGCTTTCTTAGGAATTGTTTTCGCTACGTCCAGCTCATTACAGGTGGAGGAAGACCCTGAGGGATCCTTTTCAGGCGCAGAGTGCACCTGGGTAGAACCACTGACCTACCGCAAGCCAGCTTGAAGGATTCCTCACTTAAAAAATCTGAAGTGCCCAGACCGGGATTTGAACCCACAGTGGTAAGGGGCTGGGAGATTGCAAGTCAATGACTATAACCACTCTGCCACTCAGTGCTGTTTAGTTGTTGAATTTGAATCATGCTATGGCCATTAAGTATTTCATATAAGGAAGCTGTGTAGCAAGCTTGCAGAAGCTTCATGGTTCTATCCGGAGATACCTCCTTTATCATGAAAAGCAGGAAAATTGCAACATTACCAGAATTGTGTGTGAGACTTTATATTTAAATAAACAAAGTAACCAAACATATCAGTTTGGATATCATTTATATAAGGTAATTAGTTAAAAACCCTCTGTTTTGTTTTTAGCTGACCCAGTCACTGCAGAGATCCAAATCAGAATCTTCCCAGGTTTCCTCCAACATCCTCCAAGATCTGATCCAGGCAGCTGGCATAGTGCCAGATGGTAACCAAGACAACCAGCCAGGGGAGGTAACTATCAACCTGGATGAGTCACAGTTAGCTGCCCTTACATCTGTAACCCAGGGATCAAGTCAGACAGCAAAAGGTAGGCAGATTAAGTTGATACTTTTCATGTAAATAGCATGATTTTTGTGGCACCACCGAAGGTCGGTGTCACATTGCTGTCAAGACAGAATGTACTATACCACTGTGGTGAAATTTTTCGCGCCGGCAATTTACTCTATATGACTAAACATACTCGGAAAGAAAGTAGTTCA
>JAULCC010423967.1:0-11231 GCA_032358795.1 Nuttallia obscurata | reverse complement strand
TATGAGAGTGTTATTTACACCTTGTATGCATGATTTATGCAAGACTGGTAACAAATTTTATGCTCGTGATTAGAACTCCAGCCTTAATGATATTTAATGGCTCTGAAATTCACTTGCCCGCGGACAAGTGCTACAGTAAAATCTACTTGTCCATAGGCAAAAATGTCCCATGTCGGGCAAGTCGGGCATAGGAATTCCACACCCCTGATATGCATTAGGCTAAGCACACATCATGCATAGTTAAAGTAGATATAAGATAATCTATAATCTGTCATTTAGGAATACAATATTTGACAACTTACACTGTTTTCATCGAGAGCTGTTTTACTACCGGTATTTTTAATAAACGCAATGCGAGTAGCCTTGATGGCATAGATGCTTGCGGTGGGGCACTTTATTGATTTTAACATGCAAGCGATTCATGATTTTATGTTACCAACCACCAATTTATGAGCTAAATTCCTTCACTAGCTTGTCACAACAAAGATGGGTACTCACAGGCATGGCCATAAAAAAAAAACTGCATGCACAGGGCTACAGATGAGCTTTTTATGGAATTGAGTATTTACCCTTTTAGATTTTACCTATTTGGGTAAATGCAATTTTCTTTTATTAGGTATTAAACAAATTTCTATTGGGTAAAGTTCATAACCTAATTAAGCTTTGAAAAAACACTCTTTTTTTTGTTACTCCTTGTTTTGATTAGGTAAATACCCCAAAAAGCGGCTTATCTGTTGCTCTGGTGTGCATATCGTGATTTCTGCATGAAAAACGCAGGATTCTGTGTGGCTTGGCATTCTGCTCAATGAGGCAGAGGGTACAAGTTTTGTTTTCCTGAATAGAGCTAAGAAGCTTTCATACTGAAATCGGTGGAGGGTATAAGTAATTTTGTTGAAAAACAAATAAATGTAACCAAATCACAATTATAGTCAGCATAGCCTATTGATGAAGTATCACTGAGCATGCGTGAACTACTTTAATACTCACATATTTCTCACACTGGGGTCTTTTCTAGCCCCATTGTCCATGAGGTTAGATTTGCACAACAGACCCTACAGAACCTAAGTGATACATGTCTTATCTACAAACAGCTATTTAACAGTCAGAACATAAGTGCAAGTAATCTATCTAGCCATTGTATTGAATTAGTTAATATTTTAATACACATTCATTTCCTGTTTGACTTTCTTCAGATGTATTCTATTACAGAATAAAGTTTAGTCATACACGACTTGCATTTTCTGCTATAAATGGAAATAACAGATCACCCCACCTCCTACTTATTAACAACGATAATTGATCTATCTTCAAACGTTTGAATGCGAGCTAGTTGACACTTTCTTGTGGAGTTTGTACTTACCGCATCGACTGCATGTTGCAGGATGCTGGTAAACTTTGAAAACATCCTCTTTTTCATTCGTATTCGATCTCCAGACAGTTCAGAAAGAAATTAGTTACAACTGTCATTCTTGTTTTCCATCAGCGGAAGTAAATAGAAAACCGGAAGTGCGTTTCATTCGTGTATTCTGCGGGATTTCTGCGGCCGAAATTCATGGCCCCTTGTTCATGGCCATATTCGTCCTCAAAGTTGGATAATGATAAAAAAATTAGATAGTATTCTTGAAAAGGTGCTACCTAAAACGGGAAAAGCTTTATTTTGCATCCGAAATGTCAATTTAAATTTGAACTTACATGTATCTACATTTGTCGCCAAAGAGCTACTTCTTTCAATTCGGAATAATTACAAGCAATGCGGAGTAGGTATCATTTTACTCGTAATTGTAGCATATTGTTTTTGGGAAAAGGTTGTGTGGAATGTCCTTTAGACAGAAAAATATCAGCCACAACAACACCACCATATTATTCGTCTCTTACGATTCTGCTTAGGGTTGCTTATAGATCACCAGGAACACCCGTGGCCACTCTAAGAGGATTTAGGTTTAAAGACATTGAACGTCTACTATATAAGTGCTCAACTAAAATTGGTGTCAATCTGTGACTAACAATTAGCAGATAAGAATTCCTTAAGGCTACATACTGCTCTATCTATAAAGTTTATGTTATATGTTATTTGTATATGGCCGGATGAAAAGAATTAACATAGTATAAATAGTGTTAGATTTGGTCAGTCATTATCAGGCCCCTGTGGATGTTGTTGATTAGGTTATATAAACCGTATACCCCCAGTAAAACCATAGGAAACAAAGCATGCCAAAATGCACTGTTCAATGTGCCTTTAAGATTTAAGCTATTGATTTAGTCCAATGTGTATGCATGTGCGTGTGTTACGAATAATGCAACTACGCATTCAAGTTAAAATATTATAAACTGAAAATAAGTGTCACTCAACATTGAATGACTCGTCAATCTTAAACGGGAAATTTGCATTGTTTATGAGTGCAATGGGCTATTGTGGTATATTGGGAAAATCTAAAGCACCGGGCGTCTGTTTCACCTACAACAGACAGCGATGGAGGCTGAAAAAGAAAGTTGACACGAACACAACACACAACTTATCATACTTTAAACCCCATACACATTCACAGATAATAAATAATCTCACATCAAATACACCGATACTATAGTTTATTATCTATACGTATGTATATTTACTATAATAAATCGATATCTTATACTTATGGCTACTGGCGTGTGCTTTATTTGGTTTATGAATAATATACTAGCATATATTACTGTCGCATGATAACTTGATAACGTTAACCAATTATTTCGTATTTACCGCTTTAAATTATCGCGATTTTTGATCTTGCTAAACAGTAAATATTCACGAAACTAAATCTAATTATAGATAACTCGCAACATGAATATTAATTAACTAGTTTACTAGTATGAACTATATAACCAGCTAGTATTAGAAGCAAGAACGACATTTTACTTAATATTACTAGATAGCTCGAAAATTATTAAGTGTTAATGCAAAACAATCTTACGGTAGTTATATGTTTGGACGCATGCCATTCCAGCTTCCATAAATATGCCTGCATAAAACATAGAACGGAAACCAGTTATGTAAGATAAGCGTGAGAAAGAAGTACAAAAAAATCTAATCAGGTTTAAAAGAGCTGACATGTGAATTTTCTGCACGTTTATAGGTGGTTTGCCACATGGACGACGCTTTAAGGTTCAAACTTTATTTTGTGTATGGGCGTATGCATCAGTAATCGGCTATACCGGTTTAGTCTTATCGAGATCTTGGTAGCACATGCTATGTAAACATTTACCAAGCTTTTGGTTAATATTATAAAACTAAAGACAGGATTTCGCTTTTGCGCTGAATCAGGTAGGAGAGTATTTATATTGTAAATAAGTGCATTATTGTAAGTTTAGCTTGAAATGAAAACTGACATAAACAAATGTTTGCGCCACGGAGTTCATATGAATTAGACTCTCATGTGGTATATTTGATGCAGCGATGTACAAAAACTAAAGTAAATATTTAGGTTTTTATATTACATAAAACAATTTGAGGCAAATGCTTTAACATTCATCAAAATTGATGAACATCATTTCACATAATCTTTCTTTAACAAACAATATACCGATTGTTGCTGAAAATTGCAATACACCCTTTTCTGAAACTAGATTTACTAGTGTTATGTAAGGAATGGAATTTTGAAAATCTGCTTCAAAGAGTTAAACTTGCTGAAAAAGGATAAAGCTCGATTCCACTTACGCTATAAACCTGCAATACAAAAGGTTAAAAAGATAAATAAAATAAGAGCAGATGTCGCCATAACTAGACTTAGGCCAGATATAGTGCTGCTGTCAAGGGTGACAAAACAGTTGGTCCTTCTGGAACTGACCGTGCCATGGGAGGAAAGGATGGAAGAAGCAAATGAGAGAAAGATGGCCAAATACCAGCCGTTGATGGAGGACATGGAGGCATCATATGTTGATGACATCTGCAGGCAAGGGGAGGCAGCCTCACAATGGTTATGACAGAAGAGAGAGCAGCGATGGGCAGCTTAACGACTTCCCTGGCCAAGATTGATCACCTTGGTCGGCGCAACTCTGGAGGATGTGGTGGATAGCGCCGAAACATCCGACGAAGGAGCCATCCACCTGATGATTGGACTGGTGCAGTGGACCTACCATTGTATTTTAGAAAGAAACTTGCGAAAAATTGTCTTTTTATGAAAACAAGGACTGCTACAATCAAGGTTACAAGAAAAAAAAGAAGAAGAGAAATGGAATATTAAGAAATTTCTTAACTGTTACAACATTTGGTGCTGTAAGTTTAATTTTTGTGCTGAGTTGATCTAGGAGTAGCTGCAAGTCTGTTAGTATCCTCGATGTAGGACTGTGTCGCCGTAAAATGCATTTTTCATCAATAAATTCGAATGAACCGAATAAAAGTAAATGGAAGTAAGGCGGGCGAAACCTACATGTATGAGTGGTACGAAAGAAACATATGCATTTAATGAAATACATAAATCTGAAATAGAACATCTGTGATGTCTTGACTTTCAAAAAAAAAACAAACACATAAAAGCTCAAATTCATAGCCAGTTTTAATCTCAAATAAGAACTGCATTAGATTATAGAACTACCGTCTCTTTGAGAGTGAAAGCCGTAGATACTGATATCATTTTATATAATATAAACACATTTTAAAATGACATTAAACGCGTAAATTAACCAAGCACTTATTTTTCTATATTTGTTTTGAAAATATTCCAGTTTCAGGTCTTCATACGACGTGCACACTCAATCTAGATAACTGATGCATAGTCGAGAAAAGGATATATAAATGAAATATATGTATTAAAAGCATGCCTGTTCCATTTAAAGATATATCTGTACATCACATGGTGGAATCGTTCAATAACATCATTTTACCAATTTTAAACTGCGGGAGTGAAGTATGGGGATTTTCTTATGCAAATAAGATTGAGCAAATTCATTTATATTTTTTTACAATTTCTAGAAGCCAGACCACAAACTAAATTTATATAAAGGGAAACTAGGAAGAGTTACGTTAAAAATATCTCTTTCATTGTCTGTAATTCTCCTGTAATTGATTAAAGCGTTTATTTTTAAGAAAAGTTATCCCAGTGTTTTAAACAGAGCAAAATATGACATTTGACATGAAACACGTGACTTTAAATGGAGCAATAGGTGACATGCGACATGAAATACATATCATAAAATGAAGCAGTCTTTAAACAGAGCAATGTGTGAAAATTATGGAATTACTTGAAAGTATTTAATCTGACTCAGCCGACGATCGAACTTAATTACGCACCGGATGCGGACGCCCTGTCACTTAGCTAACTGTGCGGTTGCATGTGCGATTTGCTTTTACACGAAGAATAAGTTTGTATTTTATTTACGTGCCAAGATTTAAATCATTTGAGTAAACGGTTCTTGACAGGTTGTTAGACTGTTTGTATCCAATATCTTATAAATACTTTTCCATTAATACGTTTGATTATACAAGTCCTTCACGTGGTTTGCAGCTATCAATATATAATGAAAAAGAAAAAAAGTTTTTTTTATGGCTCAAAAAATCGTGTCTGAAAATATAATGCAATCTATGCATTTTGCATTAATGTACTAAAATTAATATTTATATATTACACCATTTTAGCAACCACCTTAGTAGAGTTGTCGTTCCTGATACTCACTGTACCGATGTATAATGTAATGAGGACTGTAACAAAAACATTTAACACCTCGCACGTTTCCGTTTAATTCAGTAGATGGTAAACTTTCTACAGATATTTTCACAATAACTTTCATACAACTGGCAAATATCGGGGTCACAGCTAGCAACCACCGGGGTAAGTCTAATCTGGATCCAAGCTGTTTGCATATTCTATCACGGTCGCTTAGCAGGCTAAGGGTTAATGATAGTGAGTATCAGTCTTCCATGCTTCATGACGAAGGTCTACCCACGAGGGCACACGATTGCAGGATGTGGTGAAGTCTGTTTTCCTACTCAGTCCTACATATATATGCCATTCTGCAAGCTCAATTTGAGTATTGACTAAAATAGGCACACTTATGCATGACTATTAGTTAACAATTAACTTGACATGATAGATATAAAGGTAAAAAATAAATGTACAAAAACTTCAGAGAAACAAAATGCCATCGTTAATACCCGGTTCAGATTAGAAAATCTTGGAAATTCTTGGGTTCTCGGGTATATTTATATGACTATACTGACATGTGGATGTGTCTGACTTTGAAATATGACCCGGCTTTAAGTGATCAAAAGTTAATGGAGGTCAGAATATTACGTGTTGGAAAGTCATTAATTAACGGGCTGGTCTTACGCTACATTTTTTAGTAGCCACGAATCGTTTAGACTTAAGTCCCATGCTTGTCTGATGCACTGCATTGCATTAAAATATTGACCTAGTTATGATACCCACCCGACTGCACCATGAACACATTTTCCTGGTGGTTATCAGGGTCAATTAATTTATGCTGACTACAAGCTTTTTATCTGCAGCGTCATCCAATTTTCCGCCAACGTTAAATGACAACATGTTAAAGGGGTATATTCCCTTTAATGAAGATGTTTTCAGAAAAAACGTGAGAACATCGCACAATTTACGAAATGTATGCTTAAAATATAATCAGTCACATTTGAAAGTATGTCAAGCTCATTACAGGTGGAGGAAGATCCCGAGGGAAACATGTACACTATTTCAGGCACAGAGTGCACCCGGGTAGCACCACCGACCTACCGCAAGCCAGCTGGAAGGCTTCCTCACATGAAAATTCTGAGGTAAAATACAAATGAAATCAAAAAGAAAAATGAAATGTATCTAATATTAAATAAAAAACTTCAAAAGAACCTATATTTATTGAACATCCTGTATTTATTCATGCCTTAGATTAAGTTTTTTATTGAGAACTTTTCCCTCGTGTACCCTTATTCACTACGTGTGTACATATTCACTACGTGTGTATATTTATCTGCGTGTGCACATAACCACTACGTGTGCATATTTATCTGCGTGTGCACATATTTACTACATGTGCACATATTTACTACATGTGCAAGTATTCACTACGTGTGCACATATTCACTAAGTGGGAATATTTCATTTGGTGTGCGCACTTGTGGATATTTCTCTGCGTGTGCACATATTCACTACTTTACATATTTCTCTGCATGGGTAATTACTTGCTTGTTGACATACAATTTCTTTCAATTTTCTAAATAGCGCTTTGCTGAATTTCAAATTCAAGTGTAGAAAGAGTAATAGTATTTGTTATCGGTCAGTATGTTTCTGTTCTTAAGAAAATAATATGAAGTAGAACTGTTTTCTTCCATTACACTTCATTAGAAGCAGTGTAGAAGAAAGTGTGCCC
Organism: Nuttallia obscurata; assembly: GCA_032358795.1. Lineage (NCBI taxonomy): Eukaryota > Metazoa > Mollusca > Bivalvia > Cardiida > Psammobiidae > Nuttallia > Nuttallia obscurata. The sequence continues at coordinate 3,881 of JAULCC010423967.1, read as the reverse complement.
TTAGTTTTCTTTTATTTTCATCGGTTATTTTCATAAAAGCATAATGTTTGGTACTAAAATTTGAGGGACCTCCGTGGCCGAATGGTTATAGTCGTTGACTTGTAATTTCTCAGCTCCTCATCGTTGTTCGAGTCTCAGTCTGGACATTTCAATTTTTTCAAGTGAGGATGCCTTCCGGCTGGCTTGCGGTAAGTCGGTGGTTCTACCCGGGTGCACTCTGTGCCTGAAATGGTGTACAGAGGTCCCACGGGGTTGTTTCACCTTTAATGATCTGGACCTAGCGATATCACTGGAATACCATTAAAGCAACCTTAAATTCCAAACAAACAAATAATCAAAAATAAACTTTGAACCAGTTCATGTGCAATATGTTAAGCATCTTAAATTTTTAGTTGCGGTCGTTAGAATCTTTTCAATCTAAAGACGACAGGGGTTAAAAGTTGAAAAATATTTTTTAGAACCAGGCTTTGTTAAGTTGTGGAAGTTTTTGTTGTTTAAATTGCGATCCTGATTAAAGTAAAATTCATTTCAATACATGTATTGGCTAAATCTCTGATGTTTATGCAAGCGGCAATGCGCACTCACACACGATATTGAAATTATTTTAAGAGTAAAGTAAAATGATATTGTGATAGGATTTCAGAAGAGAGTAAAACTGTCAGAGCGTGTTTCCATTATATAGAAATCGTTGCACTACTGCGTCATTTCATAAAGGGTGAGATAACAGGTTATTTGCAATTTCATTCAAAAGCTTTGAGTTTAATGTTGTCTGATTTTACAGCAGTAGAATATAAGCTATACACAAAGTTTGCATATCTATACATAGCAAAAATTGATACACTGGAGACAACACAGCCAAAGCTCCATAAATATTTCGTAAAAGGTTGTCACGCAATACACTGAAGCGATACGTACTGGACAGGCTTGCAAGCTGACCTTGTAATATAATCCCGATTGGGATTCGGTTACGGAGACTTTTATTTATTTTTTTTGTTTTATATGCCCTCTCGCATCAAGCCTTCTAAGCTGTATTCGGAAAAACTAACTTGCACCCTTCCGATACATTTTACGACTTCGTCGGCTTGGAAAATCGCAAGCACGTGGGCTGCTTTCGAAAGAAACACTTTTTGTCTTTCCAAAAATGTTTAAAGATTGAATATCAATGATCAAAATAGTTACGCAATACACCTTGCGATAGTCAATACTGAGTATCCACCCATGTACTTCGAAATAGACTATACCCAGGATGAGATGACAGATATTTAAAAAGTAATTTTGGCACTGTCAAGACCAAAAACATCATTAATGAACTTTTCTGGATAAAGCTATACATGTCAAACACAAAGACACAAATTCATAACTGAATATTTACGAAAGGAACCCATTTTAAACCGAACCAGTCATTAAAACATGACAACAGGGGTTGTGAAATATGAAAGGAATGCCAACCAAGCATGGCAAGCAAACGAGCCAGGTGAGAAAATTATCATGAAAGTCATTGCAAAAAGGGTAATGAACTTACACTTAAGAAAAGAAATGCTATTACCTAAATGAATCTCAAGTCAGCAGTCACGATTGATTGGAAAACTGTAAAAAGTTGACAAACGTTTAATTTCATAGATAAGTCAGCACTGCTGACAGAGATGAACTGAGCGACCTACTGCTTATGAATTATGCACCTACCCACCAGTATTGTTCGCAACTCTAAGGCAAATTCGAGTAGCAGACAATCCAATTTTATCAAATACCCTCAAGTCAGATGGTAATCCTGGACAACTGTATGATTATACACGGGAATGGAGTCACGTAATTGATCGTGGAATGTTGTTACAATGAATTCAATGGGAAAGTTGACATACGTTTGATATAGTTTGTGACAAATATGTCCAAATTATGAAGTTTAGACACTCATATTTGATTGAAGTTTTTAAATGATATGATAGTGGAAAAAGTACCAAAGACAGCACGCATATAAAATGAATCACTGGAGGTCTTAGTACTGAGGTAAGCTTTTCTGGATCAATCACATTTACAGGAAATGAGAGCCTTTTTCTTACTTTACAAACAAATATTTAATATTCATTTACTGAATATCTAACAAATGTCTGCGAATGGTATACTGACCCATGTAACTGTTGACGCCGATCTACATATTCTGAAGGCTGTAAAGTACACAATGTCTAGACATACTCTTTTGCTAGTTGATGATTCAGATCTTTTTGTGCTTCTATTGCCCTATTTCCATTCTAAATACTTTATCAAATATATTTGAACGACATACTGCGTCTCAGTTGCAAATGTTTTTTAAGAGAACGGATACTATACACAAAACTCAGTCGGGATTCCGTCCAAATCTCTCATGTAAGACTGCATTAACCCATGTTATAGATACATGGTTGAAGGGTATAGACAGTGGTGATTATATAGGGGCCATTTATCATGATCTCCGAAAAGCAGTTGACTTAGTGGACAATGAAATACTCTTACACAAGCTTAAACTTTATCACTTCACATAAAGGTCTATGAAATTATTTAGGTCCTATCTGACTTACAGGATGCAATTCGTAAAAGGGAACAACATTAAGTCTAAGAGAATGAAAACTATGACGGAGGTCCCTCAATGATCAATACTCGGACCCTTACCTTTTTCTAATTTACATCAATAGTATGCTTTTAATTTCTTCCAATGCATGCATTGCATTATATGCAGATGATTCCATTTTATATAAAATAGGTCCAGGTATATTGAGCGTTCAATCAGATCTACAAAAAAGTCTTAATAGTGTGAACTGTTGTGTAAGACAAATTATAATGTCAATCCATCTATCAAAAACCAAATGTATGATTCAATGAACTAATTATAAGGCAAACCATGCAATACAACTTGAACTATCAATAGATGGATTGTCTGTAGAAAACGTGAAATGTCAAAAGGTCCTAGGGTGCATGTTGATCAGACATTATCATGGCATACACATATTAATACTGTAGTGAACAAGCTTTAATCAAAAATGGTAATTCTAGGAAGAATAGCATATTATCTTACAGACGAGACGAAATTATTATACATGACTTTTGTATTATAATGCATATATCATGTCAAGCATAGATTACTGTTGTAGTGTCTGGGGACTTACCCATTCCTCAGACACCACAAAATCACTTATATTCCGAAAAGAGCGATTAAGCTAATAATGAAGTCGGGAACTAGCCACTGTGAAAACATATTCAAGCAGTCAGCGTTACTAATTTTTGAAGACAGGTGCTATTATCATCTTTTATTATTTGTTTTCAAAACCATGAAATGTTTGACTCCTTGTACAACAAAACTCTTTTTATACAATATATATATATTGTTTGTATTTCATTGTTCAATTGTTTTGGGGATTTCAAGCTTTCTTTCATTCTGTGCTCTGCTATATATGCATATTGTAATTAAAATTTTCGGGGAGGGTAGAATGTTAGTAGAACTTGTGGCCCAATCTCATTTTACTGTTAAAGATGAAATAAAATATTTTTAAACTAGCTACTTCATTGTAAACATTTGCCAAAATGAGCACTTTAGCTTGCGTTCTAAAGAAAACACTTGGCCGATTGTCAAACAGCTTTGATGCTTACTAGACACCGAGTTACTCGGCGTTTTGTCTGGATTCAAGCTGTTTGCAAATTCTATCACTGTCGGGCTTAGCAGGCAAAGGGTAAATAATATTTGTTGTGATTAATTCATTTAAACTTGAGTAATCGCTGTAATAAGACACACCAGTATGTGTTAAATGCGTTCCAAACGTCCCGTTAGAGTTTTGCTTGTATTGTCATTTTGGTTTGAAGTGGCACTCATGCATATTCCGTATACAGTCGAGTTTATAAATAGAAAACTAACG
>JAULCC010423745.1:0-11231 GCA_032358795.1 Nuttallia obscurata | reverse complement strand
GTCGTTGTTTAAGACATTTCCATCAACCCAGACTACTGTGAGAGATTTGATGATCTTCGTCAATGTATTATTCTGGCGCATTCTGTGTTTAAAACATACAATACAAACTGGCTTATTCGTAATATTATTCGTAATATAAGGCATCCGGTTTATTTAAAAAGCCAAAGTTTAACAAAGTTTTAACCCCTGAACAATTTTGAGCATTAACAATCTGAATCCTCGTTTTTACAATTGTTGTAAAATTTTTAAACACAAAAACGAATTGCGACTTTTATTTGCGACTTTGTTAAGAAAACAAACATATATCATGGTTATGGTTTCCATTCCATGCTGTTCAAAGTTAGGACGTAGTGGTTTGTTGAATAGGGTGACATTTAAACAATGAAAGGGAACAGTCTTGATGCCGGAAACGGCCCTTTACTCACCTTCAACTGAAACCAATAACTGATTCTGAGGAAAGGGACTTGAAATTGTTTCTTTAAGTTAATACTTTCAAACCACCCTAATGAGCTTAAATAAATAAAATGAAGCTAAAGCGAGGTTAAACACATAAGATAGTATCAACCAAAGAGCACAGGAAATGGCCTATTTATTCCTTACTATTTCAAATTACCTCACCAACAAACTCGATTTTTCAATTCAGGTTCCATTATCTAAATGAATAATATAAGAGCTTTTAAAGAATGATCTATTTTGATGTGTAACTTAATTGCCTGTATCGTAATTTGCAAGCTTAAAGTGAGACCCTAATGGCTTATGGTATTGCTACAGACATTGCTAAACTTGTTAGTTGGTAAACAAAACCTTCGGGAAAGTCTTATAAGAGACAAATTGAAATGGACAAGATTTCAGGAAAATTGTTTGACAAACGATTAATATCATTTTCAAATGGAAGCATTTGTTATAGACTCACTTCTCGGTATGCTTTACAAAAGATAAGTCAGCTTTGCGAGAATGGGCATGCTCTAAGATTTTTCACTGAGTAGGGTGTATCCAACGATGAGTAAAAAGTCAACGGTAGCACTTCCTACATAATGGGCACATGTATGCAAATAACTATGAAAACTTTTGTTCAACAAATGCATTGATGACATTTCACACAAATCTGGAGTCCAAGATAGAGTTGTGTGAGAAAATATATTGAAGGTGGATCCAGCGAAAAATAAACGGTAATATTTGTAATACTTTTATACTTGGGATAAAACTTTAAATATTTGCTTTTGAAAAAAATAATTGGAATATTGCTAGCAACTACAATGTATTTCATTATAATACCTATTACGATACCAAGCACATTCAGTATGCGGTGAACTCCTAAAATCTGAAGGACAAGTCACAGTGAGACACATGACATGTGTTCTATGTGACTCAGGGTAGTTATAAAGTTTTCTTTGACTTGTCATGACAAACATGTATGTTTCTAGGTAACGTCTAGCGTTGATCCTACTATACTATATAAAGCGAATGACCTTGGTTGACACGTGGTGCGGTGACGTGCGTGTTAATTAGGCATGTGCCTATGCAAACCTGATAAGTATTATGTTTTACGATATTAAAACATGAACATAAGATAAAAATATAAATAAATATTAAGGGCGCGTTCTTTGAAAAACTATGGACGGCTAGTTGTCACGACGAATGACGACTGTCCTACGTTTTGATACAGCGCAAGTTAGGAAAAGTCCCAATGCGAGGTGCGACATTTAAGCATTCTGGATTTGTCAAGAAAATTACATGAGTTAATGTAGGTCGGATGTACGTGAACACAAGACAAGGTATGTTCTTTTAACTTGTACCACACTTATTATATACAGCTATTTTGCCATACGTTGACATACTTTTTACAGTCACGTATTCCCTTTTTCACATAGCCACCACATCGTTGTTGTCCCGCTTGTAATTACATGAAATAGGGACCACTTCGATATTGTATTAGAAGACTTGTATAATTCGGTTTGAGAAAATTGACCACATGTCTTGCTCTCTCTACATTTATATGTATTTTGTAGCCTTAATTCTATATTAAGTTATTTAAGAAAGAATATATGATTTTGTATATGTTGTAGTCTATTTTCAAAGTCTCGTTTCAATAAATTGAAAAAAAGATGGTTAAACATATAAATAGCCCAGGGATAGGTACCTGTATAGCTATTTCAAGATGTGTTTCGATATTGGGAGAACTTCACGCCATTGTTAATCTTAAATTCCCTACTGATTCCTTTAACGGCCACAATTTCACTTACAATTTAAAAGTCTTTATGGTGTATATGTAGTTCGGAGTCCGCAACAAAGGTACGATACTGCGATGGTTCAAAATCGTAGTGATACAAAGTCCCTGCCTTCAAGAGTACACTACTATAAAACATTGCCTGATGAAGACCTGTCTCATACGTGTCCAATTAAGGACATAAGAAATTCCGATATGAAACATATATATTAAACAACGTGATTGTCTCGCTGCCGATAAAATGTGTGATACCATCGGTTGTTTAAACGCTGTATGAAACAATTATCAGAACGAAATCACTTTTTTTTTATGTTTTAAATGTCATTATCATTTCAGTAAGTTTCTAGGTTTTAAGTATCGTTCAATTTCAAACACAGTTTCCGTTTAATGGAAATGATATTTTTTTATATTAAGATGAAAACATTCTAACTGAAATTGAGAAGTTCGTTTGTTACATAGAAATCAACATATATACTGAAAAGCATATATGCTATAAGAAATTGAAAATTCAGATGCATTTGTTTGAAAAAGTAGCATTTAAAACATTTTTGTTTTATTTGGAATTTAACGTCGCTTTAACAGTATTTCAGTCATATCGCGACGTCCAGCTCATTACAGGTGGAGGAAGACCCCGAGGGACCTCTGTACACTTTTTCGGACACAGACTGACCCTGAGTAGAACCACCGACCTACTGCAAGCCAGCTGGAAAGCTACCTCACTTGAAAAATCCGAAGTGCCAAAACCAGGATTCGAACCCACAGCGATGAGGGGCTGAGAGATTGCAAGTCAACGACTATAACCACTCGGCCACGAAGCCCCTTATATTATTTAAAACATATATCTTAACTGATATCCCTGTCTGGTTAATGCTGCATTTTCAAGGTGTGTTATATGGGTTTTGTAGTCAAACGTGATGTTTTTACGAGAAAATGTTTCTTGCTGTTAAGTTAAATCAACACAGGAAACAAAAAGTGTTTTATGTTGTTTGCAGATTACTATAGACAGCAGTAGAGAGATAATCACAACGAAGTGATATGAATACCTGAATCAATTTAAACCAACGATAAGGCTCACATTGGCACCAATGGAATACAGTAACTTTGGGGTTTTAGTCACACCGACACAGTTCAGGTAATTCGGCGACTTTTGTAATTTGTGTGGCGCAGATATACTCCAGGCGTCTCTTGGCAGAACCACAAACTATCTGGATAGCTCTCTCCTAGCCTTGATAAGATCCTACACCTCCTGAACGGCGACAGGCAAGGTAAAAACAAGTCAAAGGCTCAGTCAACTACTAAGTGCAGAGGTCGGAACTCCGCTTTGAACAAGTTTAAATGCATCGTTATCCTCTCTGTAATTTATGCTGTTGTTTTAACTTGTTGGATAACAGGCCGAGTACACACTAAAATAACAGTATTTGATAGCAATGACTAACATGCAAGATGTTTCCGTGTAAGTACTCTCATGTTTCTGTGCATATTTATTCTACCAACATCTTAAAAATCGCTACTGATGGTTTGCAAAATAGATAATTCGTCTGTGAAAGATAATAAATGAGCAGAAAATATATCAATAAAACAAAGTGAAGTAGATATATTTAAATTCCTGAGCGCTTTCTGGGCACATACAGTTAAACATAAACATTACACTTCGTAAACATTATATCCCTCGAGATCAAGCGAAGGTTCGAAAAGAAAGACTATTTAACCGATAGAACATGGTGTGAAGGGCGCTATGCAAATATATGGGCTGTCAGTCAGATCTGAAGTAAGATATGGACCGAAGCGAAGCTGAAGAATATACAGTATGAATGTGTAATCTGAGAGGTTTGCGCGTATATTGCCATTGAAGTAAAAAATACTTATAGTCACGATATATTTATTGTCTTTTATCTCCTTTAAGAAAAAAGGTGACATTTGCCATAAAACTGTGCATAGACATCTTTCGCATCATTTTTCGCCTAGAGTGCAAAAATACATTTCAAGACACGCAACCTACTCAGATTCTCTACATTAATTACATTAGTTCGTACACTAATAACTCTCGTTAGGCGTGTGTAGGCGTTTTAGTTTAGTCTTGCTCTTGTTATGTGCGGGGACGTGTTCGGTTCCCTATCCAGAACATGTTCTGGACATGTACAGGTAACAGTGTGAATCGAATACAAATGCACACCTGGCCCCGTGTTCACAAAGCATTTTTCAGTCTAAGCTGAGTTTGAGAATGTAACTTTATTTCTGTATATATCTGAATGGATGCTTAAAAGCAAACTTCGAGTTGGCAATTGGTATTTTATGTTAATTTTCAGTCTCAATGAGGATTTTGTTTTGTTGTTAAGGTTAAAAATGCTAAAGAATTGAAGAAAACAATTTCAATCTCAAACTCAGCTGAGACTGAAAAATGCTTTGTGAACACGGGGCCAGAAGATTATTCAATGTACATGATTCATTTAAAAATGTTTGTTTTCTTCAATTCACCATAGAACGACGTCTATGAATGACAATTTCAGCAATCTTCCTGAAATAAACCCACATGCACACATTTGTAGACAATTGTTTACTGTGCGACCATGATTCTGACGTCACTGTTCCGCCTGCACTACCTTTTTCATCGGAACAGTCAGAACAGGTTAAGAACTCTGTTCCTTTCTATTCGATTGCTGTTCCGTACGTTCCGACTGTGCGGAACAGCAAATCGAACACCATCCGGAAGACGCGGAGTATTCATGGAAAACTAACGAGTCTAAAGGGGAACAACTTACTCTCTCATATACATGTACCAACCCTAATAGGTTATCAGGACCGTACTAATGAGAATCGTGCGTTTGACCAGTGCGCTATCCGAACACCTATGTTATAATCACAAGGAAACGTGCTAGCTGCTTGAAATATGTGTATTTTTATTGCAAACGCCCCGGACAAATCTTTTTGAAATGTTTATTTTAGTTTGAGATAAGCATTAAACTGCACAAGTTTTGAGACGTTATCGAAGAATTTGGATCTTATGTCGGACACATCGCGTCTGTTATGAATCCAACCTGACCTTCAACTCATACTATGTTAATTGCTAATAAACACACAGTCTTTCTACAAAGTATAAACACATATGTGCGGAACACTTCATTTGTTTGGATGTATGCTTAAGTTAAGATGAGCTTTCAACGCATCTTGTGATGATTATGGATTCTGGGGTTACTGTTGTTTTAAGAACATAGCTTCTGTATAAATACTTATTTTATCTAAAAACCGTAACAGTGTTCGTTTTACAAATTAAACTTATGATTAAACCAAACTACGTCTACGTGTTAGATTTTCAATAAATAGCATATTGCATTAACACGTAAAAACTATATTGGGATATTTCAATAAATCAATGAAGCCAATACAAATAAATTCAGCATGAGTAGCAAAAGGTAAACAATTGTTTTAGGCGTACCAAGAAAACCGTCTTGCTTAGATTTCATCACATTACATAAACAGTAAGTCATATTACATAAAGTGTTTAACATGTTTAACAAAAACATACATTATAGCTATACAATATAGATTTCTTCGTCTGGCAATAGTTTCTGCGTTAACGTCAGCAAACTTTAATATAACTGTTTATTACTGAGACATGGAACAGATTTACTTTGAGAAATCCTGTACTGAGAGAATACCTGTTCGCCTATATATATTTGTGTAGCATCTGAGGAGATGAATATGTTTGTCAAAAATGCATTTCGGTTCATAACATTTAAAACTAACATTTGCGATTGTTTCTTTTTCTTCAAACGTTCATAAAAATTGAAATAGTTCATAAAGTGAAATCCTCAGATATGACTCGTGGTAAAACCGATAACGAAATAACCAAGACGTAATTGTCGAAGATTATAGACATTCTGTTGTCTAGGGAGTGGTCGAATTTAAAGTTGTGAGATTTTGTGGCCGAACCCTTTTTACGTTAAGAAATGAAAATAGAATGTGTGTTGTTTTTAAATAAATGTTCCTTTTATTAAGAATTAAAAACAAAGTGTGGTTTGAATGATGCATTATTGGTGCAATGATTGACATTTTTATCAAAAGAAACATCATAGAAGTGTGCTTATTGATTGTTTAGTTTCGTTTGATTTACGTCACTTTCTGCCAGCTCAGAGAGGGAAGAGGATATACAGATCTCTTCTGTTGAGAACTATGGTTCTTTAACATGCCCAGTGTATATCACTCATACACGTGGGTGCTGAACCCCGGCCGGTCACTTTATCCTGACACCGACAAACTAGTCGTTATGCTAACCCTAAACCCCGAGCGTCAAGGAGGGAAGCCATTACTACCATTTTTTTTAAAAAACAAGTCTTTGGTATGACCCGGCCGGGGATCAAACGCACTGCAAGCGGTCGCTCTACCACTTGTGCTAACCTGGTGGTGAGATTGTTTAGTCGATAAGTCGATAAAAACTAGACCATGCTTATATAGCACTTAGTTTTTTGTGTGTCTTAAAAAATCGTTCGGACTAGCAGCGCTTTCTATATCTGAACTTTATGTAAATGTTTTTGCTGCTTTTCTGACGGATGAAGCAAATGCTAAGAGCTGATGTACTTGAGTTTTATTTTGATTTAAGGTATAACATCAGGAGTTTTGTGCAAGTAGTGTACTGGTTTCAGCTTATTACAGGACGCTTTATTCGATTGAAACCATGCATTTTATTCATTGAAAAAGTGTAGTCTTTTGTGGATATAAATTTGAGCGACAGCCTATTATTTAGAGAGAGAGTGGTGGCCGTGGTCTAGTGACGAGACGCAGGCATCTAGATTGAAGGGTCCTGGGTTTAAGTCAAGATCGGGCAATATTTTGTTGGGGGAAGAAAGTAGCAACATCATTGTAAAGCACTCGTTAACGTATGTCCAATATGAAAGGGTGCCATAGAACTTTGGTTTGTTATTATTATTATTATTATTATTAAATGCGCACTAATTTCACATTATTCAGATGTTTTCATATTTGTTGAGAAAATATTGTACCTTTGATGTTTATTTTGTATTATACAGCTTTTGAAATTAATTTGTTATTTGTTATTCGTCGTTGCATGTTTGATACCAACGGAAACTGTTTCCTGTGTCATCAATACTTTTTAGTTCGGATAGCGATTAGTTAAATAGTTGGGTGAGAATGCATTTAGACAAAGAATAGCGTTTTGCGATTTGTATTTGTTTTTTCATTTGAGAGTTAACGTCGCTTTAACAGTATTTCAATCATATCGCGACGTCCAGCTCATTACAGGTTGAGGAAGATCCCGGGGGACCTCTGTACACCATTTCAGGTACAGAGAACCACCGACCTACCACAAGCCAGCTGGAAGGCTCCTCACTTAAAAATCCGAAGTGCCCAGACCGGGATTCGACCCCACAGCGTACAGGGGCTGAGTGATTGTTAGTCAACGATTATAACCGATCGGCCACGGAGGCCCCCTGCATTTAATAAACAAGTGCTAGAGAAAAGTGGTTTTGGCGACCAAGAATAAACTGTCCGAGTGGTTTGCTTAATTCGTTTGAAACCATGTCTGGCCATCAATGTTCATTTCAAATGTTTATGAACATTAACACGTCAGTTTTGTTTGATGACCCCCTGTGATACTTTGTATCCCTGTATTTATGTAGTAGCCCGAAATAATGTTTAGCGTAAAGTTTTGCAAATTGCAGAGAGGCTAGTAAATCCAATTTAGACACCTAGATATTTGTTTAACTCTCTAACACACTTGATTCAAATAATTAAGACTTTCTTCAACTTTTTTTGTGAATTGGAAAATCAAAATTTCATTGAACAAATTCCATTTCTAGCTTACTGTGAGAAAATAAAAGGTACTGAGTCAACTTGTAATCAAATCAGTTGTAGAAGATACCCTCGGAATTATTAGAATTTCTTTTCCTTTGACGACAATTTTCCGTGTAAAAAAGACATAATACCATATCATCTATCCGTTGCGTACATTTAGAAGCAAATTAAAAGTCATTAATGAGAAATATGTCTCTAGATAACTACTGGAAATGTACGTTAGGGAATTTAAGTCTAAACAGTTACAATATACGACAGTGTAAAGATAAAATATATTTCGTTCAAAGCAAATCTTAAAAAACTGATATTTAAGTGCCGCGCCCAATAGAAAAACATGATAGTAAGATATTTGCTTGAAGGAAGTTTAAACTGAAAAACAACCAGACATACAAACACAGGGAACCGCAATAACCTCACAAACGAAGTGAAGTTATTATCATGACTATAGTGAATGCTTGCAACTACATGTAAAAGTCAATCTTTGAGTCAGTGTTCTAATGAAGATCAGACGAACGGCCAATTCTTACCAATTTGAGTTCTAACTCACAGCTTCTTGAAAGCATGGTAAACACCGCATCCAATTCACCATTAAGTCAACTTTGATAATATAGTTTAAAAAAACATTTGACTATACCCCTTTGTCTTGAATTCAAAGAATAGTGTGTTACGTTGAATTATTTATAGCAATAATATTTATTAAATAAAAATGATGCTTCTTATCTGTTTTTACGTTTTCAAAATTTGCCATTATTATATTTAAATAATTACACTAGTGTATCGTTATGCAAGATTAAAAGGATGTTACAAATCAGACCCTGTAGTCTCCATCCGTTACTAAGAACCCATGTACTCTTTCACCATATCTCAAAAACGCAATTTTCAAAAATGATTATTTTATTAAATATTTGACATTAACAAACAATCATTTAAACTGGTCAATTTAACTTCAGTGTAGAGTTATGAAATGTACTTAACTGAGAGTATACATTTTAAAATGCACTATTGTACTTGAGGCACATCGTTTTCCCAAGAATGGTTGTTGAATTCCAGGCCAGATGATGTGATAAATGTAATTTCGCTTAACCTTCATATTGCAAAGACCTACGTCTAGACTTCTACAGAGCACACTATCTTGGAAACGTGATATACAGATGGGAAAGTGACGATAGCTTTAAGATAACAATGGTCAATCTTAGCGATCAAGAAGTGAAATATTGTAAAAAGCATGGCAAAGGTAATTTATATCTTATTATAGCGCATGTATCTAGAGGAAAGGTAAATGCTTACGCAAACCCGAGAATCTAAACTGACTAAAACCTATTGCAACATCTGTAACAAAATGGTATGTCTGACATGTAAACGACAATAAATGGTTATGTAACTGTTCCTCAGAAAGCGGGCAAAAGCTTGAAAAGACTAGCGTCGCTGACGACAACATAGAGAATTCAACCATAGGATGAACACGTCAACGAGGAGCAAAAGCAGAGATAGACACTTAAAACAAGGTAGAGTAATATGACTATAACAATCAGTAGCTGGTATAATGGTATTAATACTTTCAGCTGAAAACCATGCATAGCAAAGAGCATAAAATAAAATGACCAGGTAAACACAATAAGTATCGTAATGGTTTGTTGGAAAGAATATGCATGATTAAAAACTTAATATGCTTGATATAAGTGTTTCGCGTTTGCATTTATGGTGCATGTGGGAATATTTTGAATCACATGTCATAACCAAAATGTTGATACACTGAAGTATCAAACTTGATAAGCCTGATCAAACCAATATATGCAGACAAACGTAGGACAAACATGTTCACAAGGGAACTTTGCAATATTTTACGGACTTTGTTTGCATACTGCAAAACAGTTCAGAGACAAACATTGACGATACATATTTGCAACCAAAAGTGTATTATATATAATATAGACAAAAGTACACAGATATACCCAGTGATGTCCATATTTTTGTAACAAACAGTATAAAGATAACATATAGCAAAGAGACAGGTGAAAAAGGTTAAATTTTCATACGTTATAGAAGTTTTAATTATAGTCATACAGCACTTATCATTTTTTTTGTAATATATAGTTAAGGATGATTCCCATTACAGCTTAAATATACACATTTGTTGTTTAGCTACATGTATCAAAATTAAGGGATCCTTTGGTAGTTTATCGTTCCATCCGTAATTTATAAGTCAAAATACCACACCTACTTAAGACTTCAATAAATCAAATACAATCATTATTTGTCTATTTTTAATTTACTCAAGCTAAAAAATTAAGATTAAATTTTGATTTAATTTATGATGGGACTATATTACAGTTACTGTAAACAAAATAAATTCTGATGTTTTACTAAAGAACAATTTTTTCTTAAAGCAATGAAACTTGCAAACATTTACGATTAAATACAGATTTGTACATTTTAATTTCAGGAATTCGTATACTCCCCGATATAAACGTTTCAACGCGCCTACTATCTAAAAAACACACACGAAAAATAAACTGCTATGCAATAAATACAGACCGACATTGAAATAAATAACCTGCAAGGGGTAATAAAGCATAGATGTTTATGCGTGAAGCATAAACAAGATACAGCAGTATTATTTGAACCATCGATGTCGGCGATCGCACAGGCGCAGAACCGTTTTATCATAATTTTTTCTACTATAATTTAACGTTTTTAAGACTGAAGAATATTACATTTTCTAACTTATATTCAGCTTTATGAATTTTTATCGACTCTTACATATGTTTATCATTGATTCATTTTATCAACAGATATATATTCTACTGCCATGTATGTGTCGAATTTCCCGCCTTTTGTAGATTTGGTAATCAAACATCAGTTTTATTCGACGGCATTTGTTGACAGTTTGTATAACCATTGTGGTTTCGTGAACATGCCCTTATGTACAAGGATCTTTTCCGATACCATTATATGTAAATATATGTGTAAAAATTAGCATCACGTGCCTGTTGCAAATGTATGCGACATACAAAATCTCAACATGATATAACCTATGCAGTTTATAGTTTTGAAACATTTTTATTTACCTATGTTTGGCAAAACTAATTCTATTTACCCGTATGTTACAATTGACCGTATGTTTGTTTGTTTGTTTGTTTGTTTGTTTGTTTATTTGGAATTTAACGTCGCTTTAACAGTATTTCAGTCATATCGC
>JAULCC010423634.1:0-11232 GCA_032358795.1 Nuttallia obscurata | reverse complement strand
TCAGTAACGCTATGTCGATTCATATTTGTTAAATTAAGTACGCATAAATGAACTGGCAAATACTTTAAAGTAATTTTAAAAAAAAAATGTTTAAGTTACCATAAAGACATTCATGCATTGTTAAAATTACTGATACGGTGACCATCGAACATGACGAAAACAAAATAAAACACAATATCATTTCCGATATATTCACCCACTTTTTTTTTTTTAAAAATATTTGCTTAGTATAGCTATATATTATCATCTGATAGATCTTTGATCAGTTATCCAAAGATAGACGATGCAGTCTCGACCTCACTATCATCAGCTCCACATTGCCCTTCCTTTGGTTTATGCCAGCAACGTCGTTTTGAGGACCTGTGTTTTGTTAGAATAGTGCAACATGTGGTAATGGGAAGCCAGTGTGTTTCACTTAGGTCCGCTAATACACCGTTCGATTAAAATAAATTGTGACAGCATTATGATGTTGGGGCGACTATTCGGCAATCGAATAGTTTAATGCCTCTCCCCTGGCATAGACAAATGATGGTGGACTATAGGAACCCCAATAAGAGTTCAATCAGGATATTCCTTTCCTACATGAATAAAAAAAATGGTAGATTATTCTTATCCCATTAACAATACTTTACTGATTTACTGATACAAAACCCGTATCTTCCGTGGGCAGAAATGGGAGAACATACTGTCCTGCCATTTACATTACAATTCAGTTCAAAAGATAACAAAATAATAGATAGCGGTTACAATAAATAGAAATTGATTCCTAATGCTTTAGCACGTTTTTAGTATAGAAGTTGCACTATGATACCTGTGTATAGAAATTTATCCAGACAGTCTGACAATGTGTCCTCATCAAACACGTGCATGATAGAGTCGTGTGCACAGGGGTCCACGAGCAGTGCATCAAATTCCTTACCAACCTCAAAGTTACCAATCACGTGCCCCAAGGCCAATGCTTGAAACGGGAAAATAAAATAAACGGTTTTCGTCAAAGAGATTAACATTAATACATTCAAATAATTCAGTATTATTGACACGTGTACTAGTATCCAGTATGATGGCTATATATTGTTATTGGAGGCATCCTTGGATGCTGAACTGAACGATTTGTACATGTTTGTACATGTAAAAGATGAACTGAGCGATTCTGATGAATTTTTAAATATAGGCAGATGACAGTTTAAGCAGACGATATTTTTTTCAGCAGGCTAAGGGTTAATCATACCTCTGAATTTGAGTTTTAAAATCAGGTTATCGACTTTTAGACTGGTACGCCTTTTGATTTGTCAATTATATTTACATCAACCATTTTGCTTCGATCTCTGGTAAGAAAAATGGAATTCAGATATCAAACAAGATAATAAGGACTGATGACGGATTGTCGGGTATTTATTCTCTAAATAAAAGTAGCTTACGGAAACATGTGCTTCAGTTTATAGCTACACAATAGAACCTTTGCTTCTTGGCAAATAGTGTAGACTCAGTTCTGATTGCTTCTGAAGGAGCAGGCTGATCAGGGTTAACACTATTTAACTGTTTGAACTGGCCATATTTTTGAACACTTCATGATAAAATGTCGATATTTGTTTATCCAAAATTTGTTCTCTATGGAATGAACTCAATTCTCTCTTAAAATGTCTTTTAAATGATGAATTTTAACTTTAAAATAATGTTTCCAGTGTTCTCTATGCATTATCTACGTCAAGAAAATACAAAACAAACTTTACATTTTAAACAAAATAACTATACAACATTGAATTTATTTAGTTCTCCATCTACCTACTCCTCTTTCAAGAAACTCAGTTTGTCAGATTAAAATTACATGAGTTAATATTGTAACTGTAAAGTATTTGTCTTTATTTCAATTACATAAACAACTTTTCTTTTTGTTGTAGATAATTTACGATAGTATTGCACAGGTTTTACATATAAATCACTTCTGGCTCCATCCACACTCACCTTTAGCCCCGCCCAATGTCGCCATTCGGAATGCGTCTTTTACTGAGATTGGCTTGTACCCGTTCTCACTGTTTATGCAATGCGTATTGGAAACATGAACAGCAGTGCGAATAGCGTTTACAATTGTCGGGTGGTACCCGCCGGATACATCTGTGGATATTCAAAGACACACTTAGGATAGCAAAACTTTGGAAAGTTGTGAAAACTGGAGTTTTAAAATTGAATTCAGTCTTATTGCGCTCAGTCAGAAAAAGAAAAGATTGAATATACTGAGCCTCGAAGTAACCACGTGTCGCATGTTTACGGAGTAAAACCGTATTACAGCGATTGCGGGTAGATTGAACCTGTCATCAAAACTTAAAATATATTAAAGATTCATATTTCTGACATACACTATACAGGTGTTTGTTATACTTAGCTCGTGTTCTAGTACAAACTGTTATGACAATAATATAATACGCACTTTATCACAATATGAATAATATTGAGCTCACAAATCAGGTGAGATATGAGCAGAATTAAAATTCCAGTTATATGATACATGGTCCGAGCTCATATGGAGTTTTGACATACTTAATATTCTGTGTATTTAATTTTAGTTTGGAAATTATCATGCGACAATCTTTGCAATTCACTGTCCTAGATAAATGAGATTTAAACCATGCCAAAGCAAGCTTCATACTACAGACCCAGCAAGCCAGCCAGATCCATATTCATGAAAAAAAAACAACATAGTCATGTGTACAAAAACTGAATTCGCCTGCTTTGACTGGCGACATAACAAGGTTTAAGAACGAACATTAAGTATGTCCATCACTTTTAAGTTCAGAAGTTTGCAACTTACCTGTCCCAAGCCCTACTTTAACATTCTGTTTAATGAGATTCTGGACATCGAGTAAGCCGCTCTTGAGGCTGAAAATACAATAGTATTGATTGGTTCGAAGCTTATATCTCATATTTTCAGAATGCAGTTAGTTTAAAACAAGGGGAGGTAATGTTCCCAATATAATGTTTCTAATAGTAGAGAACCTAGTGCTATTTCTGTGGCATAAAATATATACTGGTGTGTTGCCTGATGAAGTTTATTTTAATTACATGTACTTGTATGTTACTTTTTGTCGATGATGTGACTAGTTTTGGGTAAAACAGTTTCTTTTTTGTGCAGAAATTACTATTATAGAATCGAGAACTTCAGTTCCCGAACAAACGCATTTTGTCAACACTGGTTCTGCATAATTACTCTAGCCTTGTTCTGTGTATAACAGTGTTTGAAAAGCGTTTGTGCAGTTTGCAAATGCTAACATACCAAAGACTAGACTCTATCTTCTCCTTAACAATATGGAAATTATCATAGGTTAGTTGAAAAATAAATGTTGAAGATAACGGTAAAAATTGCATACGATAAGTTTGAATTTGGGCAATGTGATATTGAAGTTCCTCTTTCTTTTATGACGTCAATCTCGGGCTGGGTCAGGTATACACCATGGGCTAGAACAGTCTGAAAAGAAATAACAAGTTATCATCATCGGATGAGTTTTCTCCATGTTACCCCAAAAAATCACATTTAGAAAATAGACATAATTTATCATTTATGAAATTAAAAAAGTGGCAATATGGATAGAATATTAGTTGTAATATATGTAGAAGAAAAGAAGAGATATTTTTTTGAAACTAATACGAACATTTTACAGAAAAAAACAAAGAAAAGGCTCGTGTCACAGACAACACAAGAAATATCAAGATGACGGCCATTTCTTGGTTATCTCCTTTATTTATAAACTCGCATCTGTTCATTGAAATACTCTAGCCAGCTAAACTGAGGAAACTTGCTAGTTACACAACCCAACAGAACAAGCGATTGCGTCAATAGTTTACATTTTTATATCAGAAATTATATATTTACATCGTTGTATCAATTCGCACTGCGTAAAAAGCAAAGATATAGTTCATCCTTTACTTGTATAAATCGTTCAGTTCTTATGGTTTGAATGCAAGGGAGTGACGCGTTCTCAGAAGTTTTTGTCATCCCTATCCACCGTCAAGTTAAATACTTTATAAAATGGAGCTGCTTAGTTTGGGAACGAATCGTGTCATTTCTGGAGAGCTGAGCCTGATACAGAGATGTTATGTGAGTGTAAGGAACGACAACTCTGTGAGGGAGATTGGACATATACCTTATCAGTTAGCAGTCCTGCCCTGTCGTAAACGTCTGTATAATGTTTGGATTCCGGGTATAGTTGAGATACATAGGCAACTTCGTCTAGAGTTTCACAAATATGGGTCTGAAACAGAATTAATATGCATGTAACTACTGTTTGTACGTGCTTAAAATAACAATTTAACACTTTTTATAATTTATCCAAGTAAAATACCATCCAGAAAGAAGGAAAATAATTAAAGTACTTGGTATTGTTGGTTAGCTTTAAAACAATATGCACTAATTCGACTATATATCCGACGAAAGAGACCGTCGGAGGGAAACACGAAACAGTTTAAAATTCCAAACTTGTTCAGAGTAAGAACATCTTTAATCTTATGTAAGCATACTCATTCGCAAAACAAAAATAATGCGTCGAAGTTTAGAGAGTCAGGGCATTGCAAGTTTGAAAATGTTCAAATCGCTTTTTGTTTTTTTTCTTACTCCAAGATGTTAATAGAAAGCAGTGAGAGATTATTTGATTAATTTCGCATTTAACAGGGCAGATAACTCTAGTTTCACACGCCGACAATAGCAAACTACGATATACACTGTTCAGAACGAGTGCCTAATCTGAAACTGCGGGCCTAATCTGTGCGAGCGGTGGCAAATTTCAATTTTTTTTATTTTCAGTCAGTTCACGCATATACATGAGTACATGAGGAACAAAAATTTATTTTTAAAAACTGAATTTAGAACAGTTTATAAACAGAACATTCTAACAATGATTTATAAAAATAAACCAATAAAAAATTGGAATAGATAAATAGATAAACCCGGTTCCGTTTATAGTGCGGGAGAGCTACAGGTAATTTACAAAAAAAAAAAAAAACAAAAAAAAAAACGGTGGGCAATTACCGTATGACAAGTGTTTTGTCGGATCTAATGGTTGAACACTTTTTTCATTTGACGTGATCAGTTAGGAGGGAAAGGTAGCAATCAGAAAGGCACTTATCAGCCTTGTTAATCCCGTGGGGTCGAAGCCTCATTAGTCTCGGGGCCCAGCAGGTTTCGCGACTCTTCGTTTCTTAGTCAGCGATGGTCTGACAAAGGTGTATGACACATAAAAGAAGAGAAGCGAAACCTAATGGAGTTAGCTAATGTCGGCGTGGGAAACTAGACGAGTCCATCATGTCTATGTGGCTACGCCGACAATAGGGCAATTGACAGTGTTCATTTTGTAGCTATAACTCCTACGATGAAGGTTAAAAGGGGAAGCCGCTCGGGAACACACAATTAGCATTTTGCTATTTGATAATTGTTGAAGAGGTTTTAACTGTGATCTTTTCGTAACTGTATAGCAGTTTCCTACTTTAAAGTACTGCGAATTAATTTATTTTTCAACCATATATGTTTATATATTAGAGACGAAGAAGACGTACTCCGAAAAAGCTATGACAAAAGCTCATTTATCTGATACATATGCGCATAACAAAATTAAAAGTATCAATAATCCATTGCATGTATTAGTTAGAACGACATGGGCGCAACGGAATGGACACTCAGTCACACAAAACTTCGAGACCATCGTTATTTGGAATTTTCTTTTAGAGATAAACATTGGTATATATATTTTGACAACCAAAATTTAAAACAAGCATTTTCATTGAAAAGATATCCCCCGCCAATGAGGACTTTTTTGTGATTGATGGGTTGTTTGTGAATAAAGGTCTTTATGTTGAATGTACAAATGACCAATCCATAAACAGATTGACGGGCACCATTGCAGTATGCTGCTTCATATTTATTTCAATTTTCGTTAATTTCTACAAACTAGTTTGAAAAAAAAAGTCAATAACTCAGGGACAGTAACGTTTACGGACAATTGACCAATCCAAACAAATATGGACGGACATCAACGCAGTATGATAGTTCATATTTAAGTCAAGTTTCATGAAATTCCACCAGCTGAGAAATAGCTGTGAGCGTAAAAGCAATAACTTTAAGGAAATATTGACCAATGCAAAAAAAGATGCAGTATGTTGGTTCATATTTACGTCAAGTTTTATGAAATTCTACCAGCTAGTTACTGAGAAATGGCTGTGAACGGAAAAGTTTTAATAAATCAAGGGCAACAACTCTAAGGAAATCAAAAAACATGGATTGGCATTATTGCAGTATGCTGATTCATATTTATGTAAAGTTTCATGAAATTCTACCAGCAAGTTATTGAGAAATGGCTGTGAACGGAAAATTTTCAATAAATCAAGGGCAATAAGTCTAAGGAATTTTTACCGATCCAAGTAAAAAAAAAAAAAGGGACGGGCATGACTGGAGAAAGAATGTGACGGACGGACGGACTGACTAACGGACGGACGGACGGACTGACGGACAACGTCGTTTCAATATCTCACTCCCTATTTCATAGGCGGGGGATAATAATTCATTTCTTTCCACCATGTTTTTGGATACCTATACGAGGCTTATTAAAACATTAAGATGTGTTTTTATGAATATCTCCGTGTTCATATTCTGCGGATATCAATTTATCTCTAGAAATATTTTACAAAATGTTATCTTTGAGTTTAGGTGTAGGAATATTCGCACGAGCTCATGGATGGGTACACAAACCTCGGAATTATACAAGTAACTAGTTCCGTTAATAGACATATGCTTACCTGTATAGGTATGTCATACTGCTTGGCAAGGAAGGCAAGCTGCTCCATAAGATCGCTACAACACGAGATAGCGAACCTCGGTGTAATGACAGGAGTGATGTGTGTATACTGAAATTGAAAAATTAACATAACACTGGCTGTAAATTATAATGCAGCTACGTGGGTGGTGTCAACATAGGTGGTTATAAAAACCCTCAAGTTCATGCTACTGACCCCGCTGTCACCCACGAGTGATATTTGTGTAACGAAATTGACAAATTAGCATAGCCGTGGCCATTTATTGTTATGCAGCTAAAGGGGTGGCGCCAGCATATGTATGTCCAGGACACTCAACTCATTTCAAATACACTAAGTATTCTGTGTGTACCGTAATTAACAAATCCATTGCGTACTTTGCGCCAACTACAATTTACAAAGTATCTTATTAGTGAACGTTTTGCAATCAACAAATTCCTTTACAACTAGCATTGGTATAGTTTGTGTGTTTATAGCAGTGGCATATATGCTACATAAATGTTTTTATCACATACCTGTGCAGATTTTGTCGTGTCGTAAGTATCATATGGCACGGTCGTGCATATAATATGCAAATGTATATGACGCCATTGTATGACGTCGAGAATACTGTTGAATTTAGTTTATGAGGGTATTTCTAAAATACTGGTTAACCGTCAAACTGAAACTTTTTTATTTATCTGAAAGGTTTACTGTTAATCATATAAATGTAAAGACTGTCTTGTGTTTTTGTGATTTTTTTTATAGAACTGTATTTTGTAAATGTAAGATTTTAACCCATTTACCACTATATGACGTTCATTTTCGTTATTGTTATGAAGAAATGAAAGTAGAAAAATGTTACATTTCCTTAGATATTACCGTTTATGTGATAAATAGAATATCAAATTCCTGTGTTTGCATTATTGAATTATTGAACACGCCGGATAAAACTGTATGTTGCTCGCAACATATTGTTTTATCCAACTCGTTCAATAAATTCAATACTGCAAACAAACTCATTTAATATCCTCTATTTATGACAGTCCTCGAGGTGGCCACGTAAAACATAAGGAAAATAACATGTCATTTTCATTACAGTGATGTTATAGAATTGACATATCAGTTATGTTGCTTTTATTGTAAACCTGTAAATAGATTATATTGCGATTAATAGGCTAGTGATTTTTTTTACCTCAAACTAATTCCCTTTTCATCACAGTTCGTTTCCATTTTGTATGAATATAACACAGAAAAACGTCCTCAAAAACTTTCTTGGGCGTTTTCATAATATTGCTCTATAGAAAAATATTTGTTCCGTTAGCTAGGTTATGACAGGAATGACACCATACAAAATTTACAAAGATAGGGTTATTTGTAACTGAATTTGTCTGTTTTGTGTTTGTTCTATATTGTCAAATTAATATTTAATACGCTCATCCTGATTTTATACTTTTATTTCCAACAAAATTACTGAAATGTTAACAAAGTAATCCAACTGTTTTAACTATCAAAGCCGATTTTGGACTTGCAATTTACACTAATGTACGTTTAGCTATGCAGATGTTCTACCGTAAAACAAAATAAAGATGGCAATGAGTGTAAAAGAAAGTTATAATGAAAGAAAAACAAGCATAGTTTTTGATGATTAAGATTCGTGGAGCTTATTAACCTTTAGCCTGCTAAAGGCGACCGTGACAGAATTTGCAGACAGCTTGGATCCAGAATAGACGCCGAGTAACTCTAATCAGGATCCAAGCTGTTTGACACTCGGTCAATTGTTTCTTCAAATATTGGCCGATTCTGATGAATTTTAAAATCTAGGCAGACGACAGTTTAAGCAGACGACATTTTATCAGCAGGTTAAATGTTAAAAAAATAATGCCCCTAAACAAATATAAACCAACACTGAATATGACCACATAAGCTCACATATATTACTATAGTTAATTGTTGTTAGCAAACATTATAAATGAAAGATGTCAGTCAATGTCTTCTTTACAAAGGAGATCCAATTTTCTTCTGTTAATAGGTCTTGAAAATCAACTGCATCTCCACTTTGGCTCAAAGAAACTTTAAGATGATAGCGCTTGGAAAATTTAAAGCAAAAATTTGTAACGAGTACATCCAGTTTTTCAGAACATCTTATAATAGATGCAAGTGTTTACTCGAATGTTTCAACAGGAAAAATGTGAGAACTTGTTCCAAGGTCAAGTTGTTTTTAAGAATAAAAGCTCTTTAAAACGAAAAAGATAGGAAAAAGTACTTTGTTGCAATATTACAGAACTATATCGTAATTTATTAGTTGTAATGTTAAATATAGTAAAGGGATTTTGCCCTCCTTGTTGTGATACACGCTATTGATCGAATAAAAAGTTTACAGTTATAGTAATTTTGAAAAATGCTAACTTGTTCTTAAAATACATTACCATGATGACAAAATCAGAATGTTATTTGAAATCAGAAATTACAAAAATATCTGAAACAAGAAGTATTTGGATTATATATATCTTGCTGATTGTATGTGTTATTGTCAGTGGGTATAACTCAACCTCTGGAGAAGTTGATATTTAATAAAAGGAATGATCTCACACATAACGCTTCTTCATCAAGTGTAGCTATTTCAGATATCCGTGTGTTTCGTTGCTTTATACAGCTGTTAAACAAGTACATCTTTAAATCAGCTAAGGCTCAATAAGTTTTTCATTTTTAGGAAAACGTGCACATATTGTACACAGACATGAGTGAAAAGTATTTCACTTACAGTGATGATTAGCCTGAGTGTTTCATAGTTACCTAATACATTTACATATACTAACATGGGTTTGTAATGACTTAAGTCCACTAGATTGGTAGTGGTATAAACATATTGACATAATCAAACGATTTTGCAAGCAGCTAATTAAAGTCTTCTAAAAGTACATTTAATTATGAGCTGTAAAACAAAATCAGTGTTGTTGCTGAAAACATTTCAATGACGGTTTTACGGTTTACCTTGGGCGTACCCGTCCCCCGCACCCCCCCTCCCCACACACACACAACTGTTGTTTTCATGTCTGCTTTTGGTCTACGTATAGTTACTCTAAATGGTATGCCAGTTACTAGAAACTAGACGACAGTCTCAAGTAAACTGCTATCTCTCGTGATGAAAATAGTCTGTAAACCATATAATACTTTTGGTATTTTGGTGATGATTAAAAGCAATATTCAACTTTTGAAAGTGTAATAGGTTTTGTTTTAAATTTTATATTTATCTTGAGCTCATTAATATAATATCATATCATTAACAGTTCATAACTACATGAGCTAATACTAATAACCAAAATATTTACATTTTCAATAAAATCATTACAAAGAAATAAATATTTTTTGTGTTTGCTGTGTATGCAAATGGGTGGGGTAATTTCACGTCGAATCTCATAAAAGTTTTCGGGATATTGTTCATTTAATTCGCTAAATTAAATAAATTTCATTTCATATAAGACATATTTTAATGTTATTACAATTAAGTCAACTGCTTGACACAAATCAATATATATTACTTGATGTAAAATGTATATGTTAACAAAGTTTTATATACTTTTAAGTTAAACAGTCATATTATTCAAGCTAACATTTTCACAATTTTGCCCTTGAATTTTCTTGAGGACATTTTTCCCAAGTTGCACAAAGGTATTAACTACACGATGGAAGTTTTATGTCTCGTGAAGGAATTAGTTTGAGGTTACGTGTTTTTAAGGCCTAAAATGGTTAGCCTAAAGTGTTTATTATGTGTATCATCCGTAGAAAAATATTCTTACTAAATGATATAAAAAACAAATGACTGTCAAATTTATGTAAATTATCAGTTAGTTGAAGTGAACCGCTTGAGGTTAATACCACTTATGTTTAGGTATATGATAAAAATTAAAACAACAATAACAACAAGTTACTTACATTTCGAGCATGAACCGATTCAACATATCTGAAACACACAAGAAGATTGTGTTACATGTATAGCATCATTTATATTTGTGTCAGGTAAAAACTGACATACTCACAGTAGAACCAATGACGTTTGTATACATCATTCAAATGAAAATAAAAATAAAACTTTGTTTCAACAATTCTTTCGCTCATTCTATAACTCATTAATTTAAACAAAAACTGTTTATCTTTTAAATTACAAGCGATATATCGCTGGTTCGGCTGCAGAGACATCGTCGGATACCCACGTCCGATCATTATCATATATGAAGTGAACGAACTTTTCAAACGTGGGTATCCGACGATGCTGCAGAGAATGTTAACTAACCTACAATTCGCATCAAATCTTTGTGATGAGTGGTTTAACTTTAACAATAATTATTTAACAACAGAAATTCGTGCAGTACCATAATCTAATGGTACAGGGGGGGATTTCGTCTTCTTTAACCTACCGTACCGTTTCGTTTCCGTTTCGTTTGCGTCTCGTTTGCGTTT
>JAULCC010423412.1:0-11233 GCA_032358795.1 Nuttallia obscurata | reverse complement strand
ACGTTATCCAGCCAAATCAACAAATTAATTGATGCAAACTGGCAAAATGGGCCTTTTCAGTTGAGCTTCATAAAAACTTGGGGGGCCTCCGTGGCCAAGTGGTTATAGTCATTGACTTCGGATCTCTCAGCCCCTCACCACTGTGAGTTTGAATCCCAGTCTGGGCACTTCAGATTTTTCATGTGAGGAAGCCTTCCAGCTGGCTTGTGGTAGGTTGGTTGTTCTACCCGGGTGCACTCTGTGCTTGAAATAGTGTACCAAGGTCCCCCTCCACCTGTAATAAGCTGGACGTCGCGATATGACTGAAATACTGTTGAAGCGACGTTAAAATTCCAAAAAAATAACCAGCCAAATGCAGTTTTGAATTAAGGCCCTTGAATTATCCAAAATTTACCAAAGTAGACTTGTCCATACTCTAAATCAAAGATTTTTCATCTGATCTTCACCAGACTTGGTGAACATGTTTGTAGGCATAGTGACTGAGCAAAGATGAATAACCACCCTTATAACCTAAGGCATTTTGGGATAATGGCCCTTGAAATTTACAAAATTTAACTTTGGAAATCAAACAGTTTCATTCAGTCTTCACCAAACTTGCTGAACATTTATTTTGGCAATATGTTTTGTTCAAGTTCAAGAACCAGCTAAATCATCCCAGGTGTTGTTGGCTTATAGCCCTTGAATTTTCCAAAGACTGTTTTGTTTGTTTATTAAATTTAACATGGCTTTAACAGTATTTCAGTCCAATTGCGATGTCCGGCTTATTTCAGGTAGAGAAAGACCTCGAGGGATCTCTGTACATTATTTCAGGAACAGAGTGCACCTGGGTAGATCCACAGACCTACTGCAAGCCAGCTGGAAAGCTTCTTCTCTTGAAAAGTCCAAAATGCCCAGACAGGGGTTCAAACCAACAGCAGTGATGGGCTGAGAAATTGCAAGTCAATAACCATAACCACTGGGCCACTTCCAAAATCTGCCAAATTAGCCTTGTCCAAGCTCCAAGTCCACAGTTTTCATCTGATATTCACCAATGTCGTTGAAAATGTTTGTGGCAAATTGTCTTGGCCAAGGTCTATAACCAGCCAAATCACCCAAGGCTGTATTGGATTATGGCCTCTATATATATAAATTTCATTATTTCCTAAGAGGAAATACTTTTTTTTTACCTTTATTAAATATAGTCACAGTTTATATATATGGATGCATTTGGTGATTCAGGTATATTAAGCAGAAATTAAGGACATATTTAGGTTAATGATTATGTCATGCTACCATTATTTACCCTGTGATGTCAAAACTTGAGAATTATAAATAACAGAATTTTTGCACTTTGACAGATTCTTTCTTTAAGAGTTGTTGCAGAAATTCATTTTTTCATAGATTACTTTAATGATCTTCATTTTTTTCTTTTCAGGTTATGAACAGAATTGCTAAGTGCCATCTCAGAATATTCATGCACAAAACCAATGCATGGCGGATTACTAAGCAGCATATTAGAATTGCCTTCAGGCAGGCGGTATGTTAACACATTGTTACTGTAAATATGGAGCAGCAATAAAATGCTCACTTAAACAATATAGTTACTGAACTTAGTAGGCTGGGTTTGCTCACTGTGTTGTCCCAGAGTAGTTTATATCTTAAAAAATTCCAAATAAACAAACTAACTTTGGATTTTCTGACAAAGTGGAAGACGGTGCCACATGTTCTATTGAACACCTATCTAGTTTATGTTAAAATGACCCAACAAAAAATAGTTGGAAATATCCAAGTTGTCACTGCCACTGTTAGTTCAAACTTGTTTATTTAAGCTCGATTATATTGAAAGCCTGTGGCTTGTAGAAACACTTTCAATCAGTTTACTGGGTAAACCAAAACCAGTACTTGGTGTCAAATGAAAGTCAGGAGAATGGCCCCATTCCGGGCTCGAACCCACAACCTCCTGGACAATAGGTGGACACCATATCCATTACACCTCTGTGCCCTTAAAACTGCCACTGTTGCTTACCTAACATACACAAGGATGAAACAACAATGAAATGTGCATGTAAAAACTATTTGAAGATAGATAGTAAAAGCAAACAGATATACAAAGTGTAAATAAATTTTACCATGTTTGGAGGCAAAAAGCAATTATCCTCATCTTGATCTAGGAAACATCCAGACATCAGTAGAGTTTATTCAAATCCTGAAGCTTGACTCAGTTTGAATTTTTTCAAACTTTGTATACTGTTTCTAATCTGTATGACTCTTAATCTTCAAAATGTCTGATCCATCACCTCAACATATAGAGGGGGCCTCCATGGCCGAGTGGTTATAGTCGTTGACTTGCAATCTCTCAGCCCCTCACCGCTGTGGGTTCGAATCCCGGTCTGGGTACTTCGGATTTTACAAGTGAGGAAGCATTCCAGCTGGCTTGCGGTAGGTCGGTGGTTCTACCCGTCTGCATTCTGTATCTGAAATAGAGCACAGGGTTTCCCCGGGGTCTTAGAGGGGGACGTCGCGATATGACTGAAATACTGTTAAATCGACGTTAAATCCGAATAAAACAAACAAACAAACAAACTCAACATATAGAATTATCTTTTTTCAAAAAGTAAAGACTAATCAGTGTGATTGGCTTTTGGCTTGAATCAGTTTTGGGAAGTTTAGAGTAAGTGGTTTTATACCTTGATTTTGAAGAATTTCAACAAAGACGGTGTTTAAACAAATTTATTTGATTTTGTTGAAAGCCCACAGCTTACAATAACACTTTTGATTCCCCTTTTAACTTTTTTTTATTAACTTTCTCTCTGACTTGTATCTCTTCAGGGTATGGTTGTGGATGAGAGAGATATAGTTTTGCCAGAGGAGTCAGTTACAGAGTTTTGTAGTTTTGTATTTAAAGTTGAGGTAAGAGTTTTATACTATGCCTAGTTTTTTTTAAGCCTTCTGAAGTCTTCCAGATAAAGGTTTGATCATATGTGTTTAAAGAAATAAAGAAAGAATCATTTATTTAAAGGCAGTTAGTTAACCTAACCATGCTCCTGGGTTCTTTAACAAACACTGATGAGCATCACCACAAGTAACTGACCAATTCTCCTCTTTAAATAGCAAGACCAGTGACCATAATATTGCTATGCCACAACACCACTTGTCACAGAGGTAGAGATTCGAACCTGCGATTACTGGGTTGATAGGGTCAGTGAAAAATGTTACCATATTACCAACTGACCAAACATCAGTGCAACATGACTGTATCTTGCCTATAGAATGAAGAAGATATATCTGTATGACACTGACTTATCATATTCCTGTTGGGCCGGCTTGAGGGGGCCTGTTTAAGCTGTCAATGGTAGTATCACATACATATGTTTATGTGTGTGGTCTTACATCTACCACTGTAGTACTATTGTCAGTATTTAAAAAAAACTATTGAACATGGAAACTTTAGATATTTATTTTGATCATTTGCACAAATTTTCAACAATTACTGTTACTCTGATCTTGCATAGTAGTAAAAAATTAACCTTTTGTTTATCTATTAGCCTGCTAAGGGCAACCTTGATAGAATATGCAAACAGCTTAGATCCAGATCAGACGCCAATTAACTCTGTGTCTAATCAGGATCCACACTGTTTGACACTTGGCAATTTGTTTCTTCAAATATTGGGCAAATCTGATGATTTAATTAAAAATCCAGGCAGATGACAGATTAAGTAGACAGCAATTTTTTCAGCAAGGTTAGGGTTAAATAGCCATTTACCTTAAAATAAGGCTTAGACACATGTCTAAATATGTTGTCTTTGGCAATCTACTGGTTGTAGTTATGTAAGTTCTGATTTTGCCGACACTAACAATAAGAGATATAATAATCTGATTAGCAGGTACTGGACTGATTTAAAGTTTAAAACTGATTATGATTTCAAAAGAAACCTGATTTGTTTCCATATTTATCTGTATTATTCACACATATGGCAACTCACAATAAAGAATTAATCAGTCTTAGCTGCTATGCAAACAGTTACACAATGTAGTTAAAAGTTATGTGGATTGAACAATTAGCACTACTTGATTGCATCTGGAAAATATGCATGATAGTTTTGTACCCTAACTCCAGACTGTACTTTTAAAAGTGTAGAAATCTTGGTCAGACCATTACATAAGAATGTGTAGAATGTACTTATTTCTATGTCCTAATGAATCTCAGTAAACATATTTATGGTGCACATGGAAAATAAACTGCAGCTTCAGAAACCAGCTAAATTAAATTAAAATGTTTAAAACAAGGAGCATTGACCAGACTGGTACTGTGTTGAAAGTTATTACATTGCTTGAAATAAGAGTCAAGGAAATCCAGGTTTGAATACCAGTCAATCTGGCAGAGCTCCAGGATGAGAGATTTAATCACTGATCTCATTCCAGTGTTTGTAATTTTCACTTACACCAGTTTAAATGCATTTTATAATGAAATATGTTTATTCATTAAGTTTGTGTTTTACATACAAAATACAAAAATTGATATTTTAAAATAGTGTTACAAATATTTAAAAACTATGAGCTGATAGGTTGGGATCACAAGTTCTACTCACATTTGTAAAAGCTCTTAAGCAGCTCTCCACTTTCATTAATACTTGTTCAATATCTGATGTAACATGATAGAAATGTTACAAAGGCTGGGATGATTCTGAATTAATTTTGATCCATATTCTACATAAAACATTTAATTACAATTTTTTAGGTACTCGGAAAGCTGAGAACCAGTGTTCGTGCTACTGTGTATCCCATCCTTGACAGTGAAGAGGAAGAACAGGAGTTTAAGTTTCCAATTTATGGGAACCAGCCAGTTGATGTAAATAATCCAGTGGAGTATATTGGAAAATCCTAAGACAATTTATGGATAGAACTAAAAACATTGGCTGAAGATGATGTGTGCTGTTTATAAAGATATTATTAAAAGGTCTACTTCTTAAATTTCTGAATTTTTATTTTTATTTTTCATGTTATATTTGTTAAATACATTTATATTAGGATAGTCACAAGGACTTAAAACCTTAGGATCCAATGGGACATCTTGTAAAATCCTAGGAATCTTTTTAAACACCTAAATAAAGCATATAATTTTGTTCTTTTAATTGGAATTTAATGTAGCCTCAAAAGTATTTAAGTATATCCCAAAACGCCCAGCTCATTACAGGTGGAGGAAGACCCGGAGGGACCTCTGTATATTATTTCAGGCATAGAGCGCACCTGGATAGAACCACTGATATGCTGCAAGCCAGATGGATGGCAATCCTACTAAAGTACATCTCGATTTACGCCGCACTTCAAGGATCTGAGAGAGACATATTGACGTTTGATTTCTGGATAATATAAGCCAGCATATCAGATAGTAGCTTTCAAGATTTTGAAAATGCTTTCAAATTCTATATTTAGCAAAGTCCTATAATAACTATTACAGATTCCTATTTCTACGACAACCAGATGTATACTTGTGACTGTGAACATGGCAAAAACCTGTTATCTGATTGGTCAATATATAGAGAGCTATATATATCGGAAATAGATTAATATTAGGTAATCTTTAGATCATTATTTTCAGAAGATTGTGTAGTCAGATTGTTTGGCTGGAAAATATTTCATACAGCCATGAAGCCTCCATTATAAATCCATTAATTACAGAAAGGATATGTTTAAAAACCAGGTACAATTAGGAATATCTTGAATATTTCTCATTTCCTTTGACAGATAAAAACCAAGGTGGGGCAAATATTATGTTGGGTCTTTTATCCCCCTTTCTCATTGAAATTTTTGTTTGGGTTTGACGTCATGCGACACAGTACAGGTAATATTGCTTTTTCATTGCCTATTATTGGAGGAATTGGATGTATAAAAGAACTTTTGAGTCTTGATACAGTGCAAAGACATGAAGCCACAATATTATGTATGAACTTAACCATGGAAACAAAATTAAGAAAGAACTTAATGTTTTAAAAACAAAGGGAGATAACTCTCTCCGGTAACTATTTATCTAGGTAAAAGGCATAAAAAGTAATTAAAATCACTAGTTGAAACAATTTATTTTATTTCAATATGAAACGTTAATATTCTTGTCCAACAAGAATCAGTAAATATAACAAAATAATTGATCCATTTCAATATAAAGCAAAGAATATGTGACACAGATTTAGCAATCATTGCTAATTAATAAAACAATTTCAGCAATTAAAAAGATCATATTGCATGATAATATATTGACAGAGTTAAAAAAAATCAATAAAATTATTTCGAATTAAAGTCTTATCACCTGTATTACTACATAGCTCAGTGACTATGTAAGAAATTAAAATGCTTAATATCAATTTACAATATTCAATCAACTCTATTACTGTATCTGTACACTTTTCCTGATTTCTCTTTCATTCAGACATTAAACAGTTGCCCTTTAAATCAATTAAGCAACTCCTCTTTGTTTGATTAATAATTTTTATTAAAAATCTCTAAAGTCTCCCAGGTCAACTGTGACCATTCTTCAGATCATCAGTTAGTTCATTCTTCAGCTCATCAATTAGTTCCTGGAAGTCTGTTATGAACCATGATGCTTGTTCCTTCACTTTCTCACGGACTACATTTCCACCATATCCAATAAAACAGTCCTGAAAATCACAGTTTCACAAATTTCAGATTAACATGACCAGAAGAACAATATCTGGTTGAGAACATTATTCACAATATCCTGGGTCCAAGCCTGAAATGTGAGTGTGACGCTGCAGTAGTGTATTGATCAAAGAATCAAACCAATACCTACAGGTTGCATTCAATTCCTTACTGGCCTTTTTTCATCATGAATCCTTAAAGCATTGAAGTGGGTGCTGGGGGTGCTACATACGGTTTTAGTGAGGTATTTGACCAAATCTTTTACAAACATTCTTAAGCATTGAAAGTGGGGTGGGGGGGGGGGGGTCGGGAAGGGGTGCTGTGCTACATAATTGTTTTAGTGAGGTATTTCATATATTCTTACCAACAGCAACTTCAGGGCCTGATTAGGACTGACCACAAAACTGTCTTGACTCTGGGAATTTTTCAGATCTAGCAGAATTCACAGAATGTTTATGGTTTTGAGGTAAAAGTTTTTCTAGAAATTGTTAGTTGCTTTCACATCATGCCACAAATACTTAATTTTTAGGAGGGTTGGGTTTGGGTACTAATTTAGTTATTAGTAGCAGTAATTTTTACCTTTAAGCAAGATACTTTAACCTGTTTTTCTTAGTACTGCATATACCCCAAGACACATTGTTCCTTGAGCTTTCATTACTTTAAATTAAAAAAAAAACAGATTCTGCATAAAAGCCATGACAATGATTGAATTTATAAGTATCAGAAAACCAAGCTATTAACGACAGTTAATATCTGGTAGAATGCACGTGTTTATTTCTTTAAACCAAAAGACAATGACTGTTTTAAAGGATTAAATTGAACTAATTGGTGTGGAATGTCACCTATTTGGTAATTTTAATCATTAGATTAACATCGCATTAAACAGGTGAGTAGCTAGGCTTAAATTCTGGTACACACACATTCTAATGACAATGAATTTAGGAACATTTTCTACAAGATTTTAAAAGTAAGTTTTTAACATATATACCGAGAAAGTGATATCATCAACGGTCATTTGAAGTTGCAACGTATCAACTTGGCCTTTACTACTTTCCCCTCAACAAACATATGCCTGCAAATGCAAATAGTTTAAATGAATTAATGCTTACTTGTCATCTTAATTGAATAATAATTTATACTACTACAAATCTCTTACCGCTGGTGGACATGCTTCCATGTCCGTAACACCATCCCCTATAAATACAAGCTTTCTGTAACGGTCTCGCAGTGATGCTGCCACCTTCTGTTTACCCCCAGATGCACTAGTTGGTTGCTCCAAATCAAAACCTGCATACTCTCCTGTTGAAAAATAATAATGATATATGACAGCATAAACAACTTTTACAAAAGGCTTTTAAATATAACATTTTATTTATTGGCTTTTAAACAAAACACTCAAGTGTGAATCAAACATTTAAGACAGCCTGGTTAGCTCAAGTGGTAGAGCATCTGCTTCTGGAGTGAGAGACTGCAGGTCCAATCTCAAGCCGGGTCAAACCACAGACTTTAAAATTAGTAGTGATGGTTTTCCCTCCTTGGCGCTCAGGATTTAGGGTTAGCAATACAACAGGCATGTTGGTGTCAGGATAAAGTGACTGGCCGGGGTTCAATCCCCGCGTGTATCATAGAGTTCTACAGAAGAGTTCTCTGTATTCGCTTCCCTAGATGGCAGAAAGTGATGTAAATGATACAAACAAACAAATAGTAAACATTTCTTTGAGAGGGTTGGTTAGTAAATGACTCATGGGCAAGGTAGAAACATGCAATAAACTACAACTAAAGCTTAGATAAAGAATATCCTCAAACACACAAGTTGATCCATAAGAAAATTTCCTTTCCATTTAAAACCAGAAGGCTGGCTGCCGGTGATCGACACGTGTCTGATTAGTTTGTTTCCAAGTGAGAAATTTAAAAGAAACATTGAACAACTACTTAAAATTAATAATACAGTAAATGCCCTTTTTCCAGAAACATTTTAATAAGGCTGAACCTGGAAAAGTAGCTGAGAAAATATGAAACTCTAAAAATTGCTCTTTAAAAAAGAACAAAAAAAAACAAACAACAAAAATCAATTGAAGAAAAAAAATTATAAAAATAAATACTAAGAGGCAGAACATGTACATGGCCCTGTTGCTGCTACTATGAAACCAGAAAATTATTTAAAGTTTCAAAGATGTACCTTCAAAAGAAACTTTAAGAGTTAACTAAAATTCGACATAAAAAGGGGCATGACTTTCACAAAATGAAGTCAGAACTTATGGAACTTCTTCATGAGGTTGCTAGTATGATTTCAGAGTTTAGGATAAAGTTTCAAAAGCCATACCTTTATGGTTACTGGTACTGAGAAAAGTAGACTGTCACAAAAACTTTACCAAAATTCTGACTTAAAAAGGGGGCATAGCTTTCATAAAATGAAAATTTGTGTTAGGGAACTCTCCCCTATGGTTGCTAGTAAGCTGTCAGAAAATGGGCGCATAGGAGACAGGGCCAATGGTCCTGATCTGGCTAGCAACAGCTATTGGGCTGTGGACATTCTAAGCCAAACATGTAAATTTTTTATATGCAATTAACATTCACTGACTGCGGTATGATGGCCACTGAGAAAACGGGAGATTAGCAAAAACCTTAATACTTAATTCTGAAATAAAAAGGGATATAACGTTCATAAAATGCAAGCAAGAGTTAAGGCACTTACTCCTATGGTTGCTAGTATGATGTAAGAAAACTATGTAAAGTTACAAAACTGTACCTTTAAAGGTTACTGAGAAAATAGGACTTAAACAAAAAATTTAACAAAATTTCTGACATTTATAAGGGGGATTACTTCACAAAATGCAAGCAAAAGTTATGGAACTTGCTTTGTGGCTGATAGTAAGCTGTCAGAGAACCATGTAAAGTTACAAAGCTCTACCTTGAATGGTTACTGAGAAAAGTGGATTTTATCCAAAAAAAAGAAAACCCTGGCATCACAACGAAGCTATGACATCAGCACC
This sequence comes from Nuttallia obscurata, assembly GCA_032358795.1. NCBI lineage: Eukaryota > Metazoa > Mollusca > Bivalvia > Cardiida > Psammobiidae > Nuttallia > Nuttallia obscurata. The sequence goes on along the minus strand of JAULCC010423412.1, from coordinate 1,607 downwards.
TCTTTCTAAACAGTCGAGCAAAACAGGATATCTTGTATTTTCTTTTTTCATTCATTATAAGTTTCATGTAAAGTTTCAATAATGTTTGATCACACCAATGTTTTCAACATTTTCACCATTTGCTATTCAGTAAATTGCTTGTTATTTTATGGAGATTCACTTTTTACCATTCATCTGTAAACTGAGATAATGAAATAAAACAAGAGAACCATGGTCAAACTGTTATAAAGATCTGACACAACTGGGCTTACATAAAATACCACAGCTGGAAGCGCAGTTAAACTTTGTGGGAATAATGGTAAAACTTATTGCTTTCGATATTCGAAATTTCGTGCAACTGTGATTTTTCCGTGCAAAGTTATCCAAATTTCAAAATGTTACAGTCACAAACAACGGGCTGTTATCTGGGAGACTTCGATCTTCTATCACTCCTGGAAATGTTGCCACCATAGAAAATTTAATTCAGCTAGGCGTCATCTCGATAGGAAATTTTACTCATGCAGCTATTTGATTGTATGAGAGTTAAGACAAACCATTATAATAAAATTTCAGTCTGTTGGCGAAGATATTTTCTGGTGGTATCTTGATGATTTGTGCTATTGGTTCTATAATACTTCTGAATCCTCCAGACACCAAGTACACAGTGGTCCCCCTTTCATGAAGTAGGGCTATCAGCTCTCTGAAACATGATTACATATCAGCTATCTGAAACATGATTACATATCAGCTCTCTGAAACATAATTACAATTTAGTTCACTGAAACAAGCAATGCTACATACCAGTTTTCATAAACACATTTATAAAATCAATTAACTGAAACAGGATTTCATACCAACTCTAAAAGATAACAACATATTAGTTCTCTGAAACTACAGAACTACAAAATTTCTTAAACATAATTACATACCAGTTCTCTGAAACATGAATATGCATTATGAAACATAGTTCCATCAACAGTTATATGTAGCATAACATGCCAGTAAATTGAAACATGATAAATGAATGATTACATATGTCTGAAGCATAATTACATAACAGTTGTCTGAAATGAGATAACATATTAGTTGCCTGAAATGTGATTACATACAATGTCTCAAGCATAATAACATATCAGTTGTCCGAAATGTGATTACATATTAGTTGCCTGAAATGTATTTACATACAATTTGTCTGATTATCATTGTGCATACATATTAGTTCTCTGAAGCATGAATACCAATCAGTTCAATGAACCATGATTATAAATAAGTTTAACTCTTACAGATTTATTTACCTGCATGATATGCTTTTAATCCCTGCAGAAGTTGTTACCCTTATTATGTATGCAATCTATGTACATATTTAAAGCACTTTCATTAAAGCACAATGTATGAAAAAAGTGCTATATAAATGTGGAAAAATAATAATAATTATATGAGGGATGAATGCAAAGTTCATATAAATATACTGCTAATAAAGAATTGAAAAATGTACCACACCAAAGTTTAATGAATTGCTATACTCCATAATAAATACTATAAGGATCCATTAAAAAGTAGGGGCCTCCGTGGCCGAGTGGTTATAGTCGTTGACTTGCAATCTCTCAGCCCCTCACCGCTGTGGGTTC
>JAULCC010423301.1:0-11233 GCA_032358795.1 Nuttallia obscurata | reverse complement strand
CAGTAGCTATATATCTTTTGAAGGTGAATCATTTTATGAGAGATGTTATTAGTGAAGTCACGATGTCATCAGTTGATAATCTAGTTATAATAGACACCATGCAGCCATTTTCTGATGCTATAATGTTAATTAACTCCTTCACTGCCGGAAGCAATACCGCACATGCGCAATATTTCGTCTGCCTCATTGTTAACTTCACAGATTCACTAAATTTTTGGCAAAACAGATGGCTTAGTGTCAAACAGCTTGGATATGAATGAGACGCCGAGTTACTCGTCGTCTCAGCCGGATCAAAGCTATTTGCATATGACTTTAAACTCGGGGTAAGGCAGTGACGGGGTTAAGTTACCAAAACATAATAGCACGAAAAGTGCTCAGTTGATTGAATATTATTTGATTATTTTATTAAAGAATACGAACAGCAATTAACTAAATGTTTACATGTAGCTGGCATTGCAAATATGGCATGGTTTGTAGGAATATGTATTCAAAAACACCAAAGATTCTTATTTACTGGTAAACAACACGATAAGTGAGTGTTTGAAATGGGGTTTTACGGCACGTCAGTACACAAAGGCTATACTGCGCCGGAGTATGTATGTGGTGAATGCAATGATGTTTGGGTGTCGATGTTTGGTGGGTTTCTACCACCTTGCACTCTCAAGCAGTGGGTGTATTCTATCCTCCCCCCGTCCCACAGGGGGTAACAACACGATAAGTAAGTTGGAACCTGTTAAGTAAGTAAGAAAGTAGATAAGTATACAAGTAAGTACGCATATATATAAGCAAGTTTACATTTTTAAATAAGTTATTTTAACTCATTCAACCCATACGGACATAAGAGACACGTATATATGTTAGAAAAAAAACGAAAAAAAAAAGGAAATAAACATGGAATATCAAACATCAATTATATATCTGCACAAATCAAAGAGAAGAAAGAAATTTTTGTAATAAAAAGATTGAAGATTTGTTATGTTAATAACTGTTTCCTATCTACCCCTCCGGACATGTATCGTACAAGATGGTTTACTTATTTTCAGCATTATGGTTTAAACCAAATAAGCTTGTTTAATTAAAACAATTTTGTCACATAAGGTTTTGGTAAATCAAAATGTTTGGGTGATGAAAAACATCCTTTTGTATATATTTATGTCTTTCATCTTTAAAGAACGTGCAATTAAAATCATAGTGATACTCGTCCCCTAAATCTTGTGTATCACAAAGTTAACAAAGTCTGTTTTCCCTCTCAATACCAAAGAAACGACCCTTTTCTATAGGTGCCGAAGGAGGCTCGAATTAGCATCAATGAGAACCAAGTGATTTGAAGTCAGCGATCTTAACCACTCGGTCACAGAGGACCCCATGCTTACTACAACAGGATTGTAACAGTGCACAATTGGATAGGATGCTTATTGCCCAATGCTTGTAGATTTTCATAGATATGTCATGTAATGGCGGTGTAACGTTGAATTGACCCAGGAGGTTAATTTTCAACGTTGTAAAATGACCCCATATAAATTACCGACAGACTCTAAATATAATTACATCACATTAACATGACCAAAAGCTAAACACCAACTAATACGAAAGTCAATCTTGTCCAGCAACTCCAAACACTCTGTGTAATGAGAAAGTATTCCGAAAATCCGAAAATTTATGCGGAAATCGTACAGCCAAACTTTCTACATCATGATCAACAATTAAGTTATCCGTTTAATTATCCCCTGATCAGGTTACTGTAGTCGATGAGTTCGTTAACAAGTATCCTAAGAAGGGTAGTTGTGTTTTAACTTTTATTTCTGACCAGTATAAGAGTTATTGTCGAGGAATTTGCAAATAATTAGAAGTGTTATTAGCTCGTGGCTCGCTTGAATGTATAACTAAATGTTACTCACCAGGAATTAATGGTTCTGTATTCTTTTCAGATTTTTGATCACATAAAAATCCGAAAAGAATACAGAAATATTAATCTTTCATCTGTATGGTAATAGGCATATTGCGTAAGATTATTGGGATCAGTTTTGAACGTTGAAATATGACCTGCCTAAAGTTAATCATTTGTCAACGAGTGTCAATTTTTAACGTGTGGCTAGGTCATTAAATAACGGGCTTGATCAATTTTCAACGTTGAAAATTGACCAGCAAACCGTTGAAAAAATGACCATGGGCTCAATTTTCAACGGAGTCAAAATTTAATGTTGCACCGGCTCTTTACATTTAGATATATTCGAATTATGTACTGGCTAAAACAATGCAGTCAGACAATGTGGACGGGTTCAAAATTGAATGTTGCACCGGCTGTATACATTTAGATATATTCAAATTAAGGACTGGCTAAAACAAGAGTCAGACAAGAAACTAGTCGTGTCACCGTTTCCATTATATTGTATAACATGAATAGCAAATACCCTATCTTTAAAATTTCCCAACGAGCTCAGTGATTCTGATTTATGTAGTTTTAATTAACAAAATGTTTTTGTAGTGATCTTCCACATGCATAGGAAATAGTAATTTCCCGATCGATAAAGGTTAAATTAACCGGTATTTTTAATGAAACTGTTTGGATGTTACACACGATTTGACTGGATAGGGCTGAACACTTTCGTAGAAATACCAAGTGCGCCGACTCATTGATAAGTTTAGAAGCTTGTGTTATTATCAAGAAGTGCACATCTCATTTTAAAAGGAAGTAGACTTGCACAATTGCAGGTGAACATTGCATTTATACAAGTGTCCTTGGATATTTTGTACGTGCAGCTGTTTAGGTAAACTTGCAGTGGTCCGTTGCACTGACGCAAACAAGCTGGGAATCGTCGGCATGGGACCCGGGAATATCACTTTTTAGTTTGTAAAGCATACACTCCTTGGAATTGGCTCGCCCGGAGATAGGTACTGAGAGCTCGTAAAGCACCATGGTTATTGCAGAATGTCTTGGCCAAGTTCAACAATCAGCCAAAGTTGTAAAACAGTGTATGTTGACTTTAAAAAACCCAAACAAAAACCTTTCTTTTGATGACCACTTAGATTGATGGCACTTCAATCAATAAACTTTTGCCAAATAAGCCAAGCCAGCTCTTCACCTTCAACAGCTCTTATCCAATTTATTCATCAAACTTACTGTGAATGTTTATGGAATTAAATCTTGGTAGAAATAAAAACTTAAAAAAGCACTTATCGTTCTGAGGTTATTCCTCCCTGACGGGTATGTTAAATGACAGTTTTACACCCTTGTTAAACACTATTTGTTCCAATGTGTTTTGCATAATTTAAACTTGCTATATTACATTCCGTCTCAGTATTATTTCTATTTTTTGTAAATGCAACATAAGTGAAGTTTAAACTTATTTATGTCAACTCAATACTGTTAAAATCTTAAAAGCCTAGGACTTATGGAACATTTTCGAGCCCGTTTCTACACGACTCTGTTCACATGAAACTGCTTGGATTTGGTCTGTTATCAGTAATTTGGCAGTTGAACGTAATTATCAAACTGTCGGAAATTAAGGCATATTTTCCAACAATTTATGCAAATAAGTAAACAGAGAACAAGATCATTAAACAAAATTTGTTTTGTACGAAGGGTCATGTAAAATATAGCAGTGAAAAAGCTAGGCGACCTTATATACTTATGCAGAGGACCTCCGTATCCGAGCGTGTATGGCCATTGACTAGCAATCTCCCGGCTTCTCATCACTGTAGGTTCACACCCAGGTCTGGATACCTCGGTTATTTTTCCAAGTGAGGAAGCCTTCAAGTTGGATTGCGGTAGGTCGGTGATTCTACCTTGGTTTTCTCTGTGCTTGACATAATGTATCTTGGTGTCCTCTTTGCGAATCCAATACTAAAAATATACCTTTAACATAAACCAATTCATTTACTCTCAATTATTTCTCAGAAATGGAGTGGTAATTTACAATAAGTCTCCATTAATTTGTGTTCACATTTGTTTTAAACTCGTATAACTATGTACACTTATTGAGTGCTTGTAACACAACGATGATCATGTATTACAAACAAAGCAATTAGTCATATACACTGTATCACATATTAAATCCATATAAGAGACCAAAGATCGAGTTGCACAAACAAGATTCAGGATTTTCCCCTTTATATTATTACCTTGCTATTGAAATCGGTTGGTAAACAAATGTAATTTGACACAAACAAATATGTTAAAACTGCAGTATGATAACAGGGAATAAGTTTCATTTTATTCACGTTTCCCATCAAACAATATACATGTTTGTCTATGCGTTTTATAAATTTCAGATTTGAATAAAATGCAAAGAATAATAAGAAACTTAACGTCTACAAGCATTGTAAGTTATTGAGTCTACTTTAATAACGTGCAGTGCTCTGGAATTTTTCACACACCTAAATACGTACATAAAAGTCATGAATTGTCCAAAAGATTTTCAATGGTATGATATTGTAGTTATACGATTTATATATTGTTACATACAAAATGAACTGGTAATTATTGATGACAATTTCTAGTCAATTAACCTTACCGTAATGTGAGAGTAAATTTAATCAGAGAATATTCTCACACAACGAATAGGTTTGCTGGATAAAATGTTTCATTGGAATAGAAAAAATAATTTTCATTCAAGTGCACGTGGCGACAGTATTGATACACTAAGATCAAATAAAATATTTTGACTTAAAGTGATAAAACACGTCATTGTCAGAGAAGTCTGAAGACATGCATTTTGACATATAAATCGCCAACTTGCAAATAACCGTGGCTTGTTATACATGGTTAGCTACATATATTTGTATAAACTACACCCCATTATACTAAAGTACTGGAGAGTTATCGTATCATGCCAAAATATTCACTAGAGCATGGGTGACACATGTTTTCAGATAATTTACAAGAGGTACTTGAGGGAGAATTCATTAAGGCAAAGATGTCGAATCAATTATTTCAACATTCGTTTTAAAACAATTTTACAATAATATGATAGGAATATTTCAAGTCCGGAGGGACCTCCGTGGCCGAGTGGTTATAGTCGTTGACTTGCAATCTCTCAGCCCCTCACCGCGGTGGGTTCGAATCCCGGTCTGGGCACTTCGGATTTTTCAAGTGAGGAAGCCTTGCAGCTGGCTTGCGGTAGGTCGGTGTTTCTACCCGGGTGTACCCTGTGCCTGAAATAGTGTACAGAGGTCCCCCGACGTCTTCCTCCACCTATAATGAGTTGGACGTCGCGATATGACAGTAATACTGTTAAAGAGACGTTGAACTCCAAAACAAACAAAACAAAAAACAAAATATTTAAAGTCCTCTTATATAGCCATTCCAGGGAAATAATGAAGATTCGGCCCCTTCTGGGCCTCGTCCCCAATTTTTCTCAGAAAAGACAAATACTTGTACATTCTCCCTAACATAAATGAAATTTGAAGAACATAAATCAATCTTTATTTCATATGTCTGTTAGACATTGTCATATAGTCTCTTCGGAACTCTTCATAAAATGGATACCTTAACACAATATGATATTTATATTCTATATAGCAGAATGCACACTTTCTGTCAACGTTATCATAGTGTTATGTCTTCCAACTTCTATATTCAACCTATGGAACAATAGTCGTAATTTTGCAAATACTTGTCTGCACTTAATTCTGTCTATTTTGTTAATATTACTTAACACTTCGTACGAACATTTAAATTTAACAAGCTTCTGAACCTCTTACCTGCTCGCCATTCTGACTTATAAATGCACTCCAACCTACATGTATGTCTAATTAATGGTACAAAGGCAGACATATTCACTGATTCTGGGTATAGCCAGATATCATCAAAGCCTCAGGCTTATAATTGGCTACAACTTCACGCCATTGAAAGCCATCGTGTGTTAGCTTGGCGACCGTGACTTTAAGGAGCGTTCGACATAGATATAAGGCTTGTGTTTCAACTAAAGCGTCGCATAAATCTGGCCAATGAAGGGTTATCTTTTTACATTGAATCTTATCTACATATATTATCAGATAAGAGCCATAACACGTTTTACTTTGAGTCTACTACGACATTTTGAAATGGCTACATCAATATGGCTATGCTGTTTAGTGATGTTTGCAACATACCTTTCGGTTGGTATATTTGCCGAAAATGTCATCCCCCAAACAGTCTTATTGGCACGGATTGCAGCAATAGAAAAACAGGGTAGGTCATACATTATTTTTGCTTCAAGAAAAATTTGAATAAATTCAAAAAGATTTTTAAAACATGTATGCAATATGAATAAACTTTAACTAAGTAATATAGAACAAGATGGCATAGCATGTAATATATGGTTAACATATGCGTCGTTGCATTAGGAAATTGGTTAAAATATGCGTTGAAATATGACGTTATCCCACTGCAAGCCGACATTGCATGCCTCTTATCCTCAACAAATGTATTGTTACGATGGTGATTCTCAGCTTTTACACATATCTCAAACATTCTGTAAGTTAATATAAGCAGCTTCATTCTAAACAGGATACTATAGATGTTAGAGTATTTTTATTTATAATTTAGATAAGTTCAATCTACCAATTTTCGGTATGTAAAAAGGCATTTTTTTTCAAGGATTTATTTAATAATATCCTTCGTTCATTAGACGCTTTATAATTGATTAAAATGTTTTACGGCAAACGCATGTCAATGCATAGTACGGATTTACATAACTGTCAAATGATGTGGTGTGAAAACACTTTGAGAAATTTGTAACATAGCTAGTACTGTTTATTTAGGACAAAACCTGAAGGCTATCGTGGAAAGGCAAAATGAAATAATCAAAAAGCAAGACGAAGATATAAAAATCTTACTTGAGTGGAAGAACGATCAGACTATGAGTGACAACACTGAACCACCGAATGACGTGACAAATCAAGCCATGAAAACTAAAAGCCATGACAACAAAACAACCAAACAAAAAGCAGCAGTCCAACAGCAACGACTATCGGAACTGCATGCACGTAAGAGTAAATATTCTCACTCAGGCATTTCAACATTTCAAAAAGACATAAAAAAGGACATTCATAAGAGCAATGCTATTGTAAATATGACATTCGTAATACCAATGCTATTGTTAATATGCCATTTGAAAGTGCTATGCTTCTCTCAATTTGACATTTGAAAGTGTATGCTGTTGTAAATATGGCTTTTGAAAGTGCTATGCTGTTGTGAATATGGCTTTTGGTAGAGCAATGCTATTTTCAGTGTGACATTTGTAAGACCAGTGCTATTGTGAATATGTCATTTTTAAGTCCAATGCTATTGTCGATAGGCCATTTGTAGCAGCAATGTTATTGTCACTGTGAATTTTGTAAGACCAATGTTATTGTGAATATGGTTTTTTGTAGAACAATGCTATTGTGAAGGTGACAATTGTAAGAACAGTGCTATTGTGATATAAAATCTGTAAAAGCAACGCTATTGTAAATATTGTAACTGCTATGCATGCTATTGTGAATATGGCTTTTTGTTTAATAATGATGTTGTGAATACACTTGTAAGAGCATCACACTTAGATTACAGTGTTCAATTAAACATTAGTCTCTTGGTCGTATAAATATCAGCAAGACGAACCTTTGAATCAAACTACTAGTTTTACAAATTTTGTCTTAAACAGGTCGTAGAACGGGCATTGATGCAAGTCTACATTTTCTCTATTTATAGATGTAAACAAACCGTCTCGTATTGTAAGGGCAGCGGAAGGCCAGGTGGCATTTCATGCAGTTATTGCTAGAGGAGAGGTCCCACATTTTGGAGAACATCAGAAAATAGTCTTCGACGTCGTGCGCTTAAATATTGGTGGCGGGTATCACAATCAGCATGGTTTGTTCATTGCCCCTGTACCTGGCATATACGTGTTTTCCACATCTGTGTTGTCTTATTCATTGAATGGACAGGATATGTCTGCGGAAATAATGAAAAATGGACAGATCTTAGGTGCCGTCTTTGCTCAAGGCGATAGTGTTAGGGTATACGACCAAGGGTCCGTTTCGGTTGTCACACAGCTAGCGACTGCAGACGAGGTATGGGTAGCTCATCGATATGGCTCCGATGATCCGTTATGGGGAGATTATTACACGAGTTTCATGGGTTACCTTGCTATACCCCTATAAATGGTAATTAAAAAAGCAAAAACCATTCAATGTATAGATCGTTTGTTCTTCTTTGTTTTCTTTGTAGTTTATATGAGTGTGAGAACGGTTACTTTGTAACTGTCACCCACCCAACCAAAAAAAATCAAACAAAATAAAGCCAATATGCTGGTGCTTTTATTATATGAAAACGGACACCATCAAAAGGTGCTTAAACATTTCATCTGTCTCTGGGTAAAATTAAATAAAACAAATAGCAATTCTAAAAATTTCATGGACAATGCGTGCATGCATGGAATAGGGCCTGCCAGAAAAATATCGATCATGGACGCGGATCTCGCACACGAAGTCATGGAATGGCAGTCTTTTGCATGCTGTACTTCAGCTACTTTGAAAGCAAGTACATGTTATCAAAGATACATTGCTTTCAAAGTTGACATGGCCGTAAGCTTGTTTGGAAACCAATTCTTATTAATTAACTTAGGAAATACAGATAGTGTTGTTGTTTCTCTTGTTATAGCATGAATAGAAAAATGTCACATGTCAATTCTTCTTGCTGATTGGCCTTCTGATTAAAAGACACTTATCACCAAATAGTATTAAAATAGACGACAAAATATTCATGGTCATGTCGACTTATATTTTACTTCTCAATAACAGCCTCCTCTTGCGTAACAATTTGACTATGTGAAACTCAAAATAATAATATTTATTCTATACTGAAAGACGTTAAGCAAGTTTGTATAACATGCTATAATTTGAATTATTTATACTAAATTGAACAAAACCTCAAGTAGAAAATCCACTCACATTTTCAATATTTAATGCAAATTTAAAATTTCAACAATTTAATTGAAAACAAATATTATCTCCTCTATAATCCGTCACACTGAAAATGGTATGGGTCAAAGAGAAAAGTCACAAATATGTCAGTATCGAGTATGTCCTATGTGCGCAGCAAGTACAGCCGCACATCGTCGTCTCATGTTGTTGATAAGCTTCTTTTCCACTTGAAGAGGGATTTGGCGCCATTCTTCGTGCAACGGTCGCTCAATGTCACGTACGTTTATGACGTCATTGCGTTCTCTTCTCATACGTCTTAGGTGGCCCCACATGTGTTCAATGGGCGACAGGTCTAGCGATTGGGACGGCCAGTGATGAGAGGCAGTATTTTTCGTCTGATAATATCGTGGATGTGCCTGGCAGTGTATTGGCGGGCGTTATCCTGTCGACAAAAGGTGTGCATGTCGTTATAAAAAAGGTACTGCACCACTATCTCGTTGCAATATAGCACTTCAGTAAGGCTTCCAGCAGCTGTGTCAAATTCAGTTTTACCACGTTTCAAATTTCCGCTAACACCATCACACTGACCATACCATAACGATCACGTTCATCCTTTCGTCTCCATAGCCGTAAGCTTCCTTCAGAAAAGAAAAGGTTATATCTTGATTCGTCCGTAAAAGGAACGTCATTCCACTGCGCACGGTTCCATCTATGACGAAGTCTTGCCCAAGTGATCCCATCCTGTCGATGCCATCGCGTTTACGGTATCCCAACGTGAGGTCGACGTTCATGAAGTCTGGAAGCGCGAAGTCTATTGCTGACGGTCCTGCTAAAAACTCTTGTGCTGGTTGCATGCCTGATATGATCAGCTAACCTGCGGCTAAACAGAAACCTTTTATGTCTTCACAGAACAATAACGTCTTCCGCCAACGTCGTTTTTCTTGGTCGGCCCGAACGTGACATATCTTTTACACCCCCTTTTTAGTTGATATTTGAACTTAAGAGGACTAATAATCGATTCACTAACGATACATTGTCGTGCAGCTGCCTTCCATTGCCGTCACACCAGCATTTAACATACCAATAGTCATTTGAAGTGACCCAACGTCATTCCTGGAGCACGCTCCATTGTATGATTTTCAAATTTTAAAACTGTTAATTTGGTACAGGTATACGAATGAACTGAATGTGTTGATTTTAAAATTTCACACTGGTAAGGTTTCGTGCTGCACGAGAATTCTATGGTTTATCAATAATTAGACGCTCTTGCCTATCAACATCACTGATGTGGAACTGTATACTGGGAATCTGTGGTCTATGTCCAGACGGTCATTATTAACACATTCCATGTATATATACCACTGTACATATAAATCTAACGGTACCGTGAAAAACTTGCTAAACTTATCTATTTCAGTATATATGATATAAATATAGATAAAAATTCTTTATTGATAGTTCATCTATTGTCAGTATTACAGCAAAGCATTACTTTACATATAAATAGGATAAGAAAAAGAATTGTACGTAGTCATTTATAGATAAGAATTATAAGAGACTGATAATTGCATTAACACATGCATATGTGTATATTCATGGATAATGGTGAACGTAAGAAGAATACACGAGTCTCGTGATACGAGCGTACCAAACCACTTACATTTTACAAATATAATAACATGCCACATTTACATGTTTAAAGCACTCGCTTTCATATTAGACATACGCTCGAGAATATGTGCTTTACACGATATTATTACCCTGATAATCAGGTTGTATGTCGGCTGTACGCGAAACGGTATAGGTCGCGAAACATCCATCATCCAACCTGTATTAATCCCATGTATTTGTGTTCTCTGTTATAGCTGTTTTTACTTTTTAAACCTATATACCATTGTTTGTCGGAAAATAGCTCTTGTAGCTAATGTTGTTTTGCTAATATGTATCCGACGAAATAAAATGTCTTGTATTTTGTAGCAAAACATCCAATGATCCATCATCCGTCCAGGAGGGATAGGTCTAAACAACGCAGTGGAAATTTCCATTGCGCCCATTTCGCCGAGAAATTTCCATTCCGCTCTTTCGACCTACCGGTCCAGGAGAGCAAATATGGACAAACTTAATAAAATAGTTATTATACGCTACACTTTAACCACGGGTTATACAAGTCAAGAGAATTACATGTATTCAACAATATTATTCAATGCAAAGATAAATTCAATACAATTAACACTTACCAAATTGAAATATAATCTGAATGAAATTGTTGATATGGTGTCGGCCCACTGCGGATTTACTTCCGGGTCGTTGTAGTCTAGGAAGTAGTTCTTGAAAAACACCAATGTGCCAA